>JAGGAS010018919.1:0-14539 GCA_017657355.1 Termitomyces sp. K1Ac | reverse complement strand
ATATGTAAGTAGGTGTAAGTATGACCTTAAGACTTAAGTAGTGCAATACTGACATGTCACTAGTACATGTCGTCTTTTTTGCCAAGCGATGTCGGGACACAACAACTTTTCTCCGTCTACAAATCCTGTTGGAAATTACTTAACGTTTAACAGTAACAGTGAATGTCAGATTTGTACGACACTGACCGTGATCGTCTACTTATGTACTGCCAATACAAGACACCTAACCTACTTGACTCAGTATCATCGCAAACAAGCCATCGTTGATTACTGCACTTCCCGTAGTACATGCCCCACTGACATCATATTTTGACATCTATACCCCCTTGCGCGCATATGTCCCTCCCTATACTGTGTTGACGCGAGGAAGCTTGATGGCATGGGGTGCGTTGTTCATGGGTTGATCCAACGGAATAAATGTATGGTTTAGTGCTTCTGCCGAAGTTATGTTGCTGATATCATGTCTATATACCAAAGTCCAGTTAGTCTGATGGAGCAAGTTATTGGGATTTTGTGACACGCACGACGTGCGAAGATGCCAAACCAGTGTTCCCGCGTTTATAGTTCGGCCACAATGGTTGCATCCGATCCATCCCCACATATTATTCTTGCTTGCTTGCTCTTTCTCCCTCACCAGCGCTATTTCACTGGGGTCCTCTAACAACTTCCAACGAGGGCCTTCCCATTCTTCTTCGTGATGGTTTTCAATTTCATGGATGATCTGACGGTATAGGTTGGGATGAGTCTGAAGGCCTATGATATAATGTGGTTTTGATCACATACCGCCGTACTCCATCTCATGGTCAATCGCTCCTTGCGCTTCGCTTGCGAACAACGCAGGCATTCCACTCTACGGTCGAGCTTGTTCATTGCTTCGGGTGTTACTTCTCGTGGGTCCGCCCCGCAAACTCCAATGATCTCTCTGGCATACCCGGCCGCCTCCTCATCGAACTCCACCTGATGTCCACCAAAATTCCAGGGTCGTTCTGACTGAATGGCATAGTCATACAATTCCATATTGTCGCCATTCGGCTCGAAATTGGCATGGGGAATGATAAGACACGCGTGTTTCAGTATCCGAGGGTAGGAAATCGGTTCCTTGCACCATTGACAGCGGAAAAATGTTGCAGCGACGTCGAGGCGAGGGTATTCGGGCGGAAGCAACGCTTCAAGCATGCGTGAACGTGACTCAACCCATGCCTTACAGGCTGCAGCGAAATCGCTTTCGAGTTCAGCAAGACCCGGCAAAGTGAATTCTTGATCAGCAGGGGTGGAGAAGATCAGTGACTGGAACGGCTCCGCCGCACATATGTCCGGAAGCCCGGGAAGAGGGGAACAACGTGGCTGCGTTTTCAGGTATCCTTCATACATAGGGTGAAGGGACATCATGCGAATCTGGATGAGGTCTTTCCGTTCCTTTTCCAAGCGAATGACACGTATCTCTTCAATGAAATCAACTACCTCGGGTCGTATGTTAGACCAAACTGAAATGTGTGTGACACGTGAGTGTAGTTGATCAGAGGAGAAAGCACAAAACGCACTCCTATCAGTCAACGCTTGCGCTTTGTCTGCTCCAGGAAGGTTAAGAGTTCTCCTTGGCCCCAGAAAATCCAGTTCAGGGCCCCAACCTGTGACATCTTCAACAAATACGCCATGTAATATAGCAAGAGTAATTCGGACCTTCCCCTCGTAGTCTCTCGCATATACTGTGAAGATTATGATTAATTGTCAAGCGATTTGTAGAAAGAAATCCGTACGCTTCTAGTCTCTTGGAGCGAAGAGATTGGAGATCATTCTTGCGCTTGGTCTTCAATCCTCGGATCCAGAAGAAACAAAGCTGCGCATGCTGAAAAGCATTAGTCAAGTCACGTCGTCATCGATTCACTTTGGAACCTACTTTGTAACGTTCAAGGCAAAGCGTGATTTGGGCTTCGGTAAACTCGGCCAGAAGGATCTTATCATCTTTGAGCCTGTCTTTCTCTTGAACTATCCTCTCGCAGTCTTCCTTAAGATAAAGCGAACGACGTCCCCCTAGAGTCCCAAATCACTACTACTGGCCATAGCAAGGGAGGAGAGTCAAGAATGGAATCACCTTTGGGTAACTTGAGTGACCAAGTCGGGCATATTCTCCAGAGCCCGCGAGCGATTGGGTCGGTAGTTGGGATGGTCCTTTCAAAAAAAGCGGTATATCATCGAATGTCAGCTCAATCACAAATTTCTTACTTCTCATCAATGCAAGCAAGACAAAATCGCAAACGTGCTGCCCAGTGGACATATGGTCCAGGCGCCTTGCAACAATTCTAGCGAAGCACATGAGATAGGAGAATATCATATATGTCTTCAAACATACTCGGCATTGAGTGCCAAACAGCAACAAGGCATAGTTAGGGTAAATCATGTCTGGAGGCATTTCGGGCGGCGGATTTGCTTCAATATTCGCAAATGACTGATGGGTTGGCAGGGAAAATCAATGATAGCCTTGATCATCATGGTACTACGATGCTTACCGTCTTCCAAATAAATTGAGCTCTTCGATTCAGCAATATGTTGTAAAGAGATTTGCTGGCCCAAGACAAATGAAGCAGATCCGCTGGTTGGAGATGGCTGAAAGTCTCATAAAGGATGTCAACAGGCATCTCTGTGATTAGTTTCAGCTTTCCACGAATGCCTCTTGTTTTCCGTTTGACTGGCTTGTCTTCAACAACATTAGGTGCAGGAGACGCAACAATCTTGCGCCGTTTCGGTGGATTTTTCCGAGAAGATGCCAGTGAGTTTGAGGATGGATCAGGTTGGGTCGCGATACTGGTAATAGTTGTTTTCTTATTCTTCAAACGAGCAGAGGTGCGATGTTCTGGCATCCTGATTGACAGAGTGGAAAGAAAGGAGGCAAAGAAGATTAACGACGCGAATGGTCCTTTGAAGGCTAACGTCACGTGGCTCTAAACGCGAGTCGCGTCCCCAAATCCGAGGAATTCCGAGTCGGCTCGGTGACAAGCGCTGACATGGACACTCGATGACTCGACTATTGCAGTACCTTTTTATGTCAAATTCTCCTGATAATTCTCAAACAGCAGCAAGAATAATCAAGATAGAGCTGAGCAAAGAGTCGATGAATAGCCTATGTAGCTTGTAACGACTCGGTCTGGCCGCGTTCCTCGGAGTCGGGAAGATAAGATTAGATCGCCTCTGCTCTGTGACTCATTCTCATCATGCATTCATCAGTTTCCTGCAGGGCATACTTACTATATATGTACGCTCTACAGCATCTGTCTCAGTCGGTCTCGCTTGACATATCCGAAATTCACGCCCTCCTTTCCCAACACATAGAATCTCATGCCATTCCCGCGTTAACCCCATTACAAAGCATTTCGCTAATTTTCCCTTCACTTGTTGCCCAGATTGATGGTTCAGACGCCATCAAAGTCTTCGAGACCAATGACAAGCAGCTTCACAACGATTTCCCGCCATCTGCTCTGACAGGACAAGTTGAAGTTACTCATGATCAGTGTTCAGATCTCAGATCCCATGTCCTGACGTTGTATGTGTCTTTATTCCAAGATTATCCTTTATCCTTTCTCATGAAACGTCAGATACGAATCTTGACATAGGATTCGTGTGCCTTGGGGCATCAACGTTCAACCATGGTGACCTTGATGGTGAATCTTGTTATGCGCAAACCAAACATTGATCGTTTGCATACACTGCTCGCTTTTAGATTGGTACCGTACCGATTTATTCGTAGGTATGCCACGGCGGAGTGCCGCAAATGAAAATACAACCTGAACAAGAGCTCTCCTGAAATTGGGATCATCTGTTGGAAGTTTCAAGGTGACATATGATCACTACATTTAACGCGCAACTGGCAACTCGCAAAGGAAAAACCCATTCCCCAGCTTGTCTGACAAGTACTTCGAGGAGAAACTGCCAGAAACATGTTCGCCAAATACAATATGGTCACCGCAAGGAGCGATACGAGTACAAGCAGATCTGTCAGCCCTATGTACTGGGGTAGGCTACGTCCAACGTCTTCATGGCTTTCAATCTTGATTTTCTTCTATAGGTCTTGTCCTTGCGGTCTTGTCCGTTGTTGGTCTCCCCTTTTTGGCTTCAAAATCTAACTTTTATCCCACCCTAGCACATGTGGCATTGGTGTCGTCCAGGCTCATTACTATTTCCGCAAGAACGAAGATAGACCATGGCTGAGAGCCGTGGTGGGTACCTTTGTAGCCAATTTTGATCATCCGGACTCACTTGGTATACCCATCAGGCGGGAGTGATATTGTGAGTGTTTTGTACTATCCATCCTGCTTGCTCTTATTCTCACGAGTTTTCCTAGTTTGTTTGATCTAGTTTCCACCGCTCTAGTCATCGGTGCTGTATTCCAGTACTTCGTACGGAATTTACCATGCTTTTAGTCTTTGTGGCGATCGAGAAATAGAACAGGTTCCCCATTTCGGCGACGTCTCTCACATTTCGCAAGTCACGGAGTGAGTAATGCCAAAATGGAATCGCATAACAAACATTGACCTCGGAGCTAGTATTCTTGCAGCAGAATGTGCCATCGGGATCTTTATAACTTTTATGTGGGTGATTCCTTTTCCTCATTCGATGGGAATAACATGTGCCTTGTTAGTGTACAGTTCTACTTCGGGTACCAAATTTACTGTGGTATGTATCAAGTACGAGCTCGTCCTCTAATTCTCTTCGACTAAGCTTCCTTCAAATAGTCAAGCCTCCGGTGGGATTTGTCAATAAAGTTCTTATTTGGACTTTGGTGAGAGACTTCTTAATAACAACGCATGACCTTGTCAATGAACTATTGAGTCCTAGGCCTTTTTTGCGATAATGTCTTTCTGTAAGCTCGTGCGAGCAACACAGCTAAGCAGTGGTCCAATGTGTTGTATCTAGTGTTCGGTTGTGTTTGCTTTGCGATGATGTTCATCCATTCCAACTGGGAGCATTGGGCTCTTGCCATCGAAGTTTGTGCTTTACCCATTCTCTTCATTCCCTTACTGCCCGGTCCTGCATTTAGATCGGATTTTCGGGGTCGAAAGGGTTCGCCGTGCTCTTCGACTTCGTTTCCACAATTGTTATGTGCATCCACTTGAGGTACGATATCCCTGACGTCAGATCGAAGTATGTGTGGTCCTATGCATATTTTCGTCGGTGGCGCCTGATCTTTACACATGTGCAGCACCAAACGTATCGTTCGGTTCCTCGTTCTTTTCTTCATCCAGCGTGGCGCACTTGTGACGATCGTCCAGACCATGCTTTTTGTTGTCGATTGGGCGTTCAAGCAGGAGATGTATTGGCTCACCCCGCATCTCCTCGTGACCCGACTCTATGTGAACACGTTTTGTATGTATTCTCGTCTTCTATGAATATTGAATTGATTGCTTCTCCAGTTGCCATGTACGCCAAAATTCCCGAGGTGAATGATTTCTGACCTGTTGATACAGGCTTAACTCTCGTAAATACCTGCGCAACAAGGATTTGGCAACGGAACAAGAAAATGAATCTGTCATTTTACCTAATTCGCTTGTTTTCAAGACGGATTCAGTATCGGCTAGACAACCAGTTACCACATTTAATACTATTGACTTCAATGAGGTAAATCAAAATGTTTTTTTTGATCTTGCCTGACGTATTTACTTCTGATGTAACAGAGTCAGCGCAACCAAAGGCGATTGCACGACTCTGACTCGGAA
Organism: Termitomyces sp. K1Ac; assembly: GCA_017657355.1. Lineage (NCBI taxonomy): Eukaryota > Fungi > Basidiomycota > Agaricomycetes > Agaricales > Lyophyllaceae > Termitomyces > Termitomyces sp. K1Ac. The sequence continues at coordinate 8,831 of JAGGAS010018919.1, read as the reverse complement.
GACAATATAGCCCTCTGAACAAGTTTCAATCCCCATATGTCTATACTATCTATCTCTTTCGATGTGGTCGCTGGCGACCCAAGTTTTTGTAGCTTTCTCGCACCGTCCGAGTCATTATGAAGCCTTGGCACTAGTCGTTTAAATGTGTCGTACTTGTGGTTTTCCTAGTATATCCATCCATCCATATCCATTTCATATGTAGACGGTCCTGGTGGCCAATCTACATACGAAGAGCAGGGTGATAATCATCAGTGATTTTGACCGGGGGAGTTTGGGATGAATCTTGGGATGACAGTGAATGACATCCCGGATTGATGGCATCCTAATCGACAGAGGAATATGTAGACTATTTACATGCACACGCTAAGGGCTACTAATGGCTACTACTAATAGCCGTCGTTCTATCAGGCAAGTCTTGATTGACCACGTAACCTACTTAGGAATAGGAAATTCAGTAACTGGGAGAGTCAAACTGCTGTCTCCCACAAAAGAAATATATCAGAACTTTTTGGCTGTAGACCCCTATCCATCTAGCTCAAACGAAAGCTCGATGTGTATATCAGTTTTACGGGATCTGAACGAGTAGTGTTACACGGGCGATGAAGCGCCAAGCCAGATGGATGAACGCAGAGCCGATTATGTAAACCATCAGTAAGATATGTTCTCTACCAGTGGCGAGAACCGCAGCGAGTACATGTGGATACAAAATGTCATAGAATGCGTGACCGTTGTATGTGAAAATGCCCTAGTTATTTACATAAATAAAATCAGCGTGCGTGAATAGGTGTCTCCGAATGCAGACTTTGGTCGTTGTGAAGGTTGTGCCAAAAACTAGTAAAGCGATAAATCAAAATAAACCCATCAGTAGTAGCATGCCGTGTATCAATGCGATAACCAATCAAAATCTTGGATAAGTACTGTCACCGCCCGCTCGAAGAAAATCTCAGACCGGGCCACGACTCAGCTCAACGCCGACTTTTTGCACAAGTTGCATCCCGAGAGGCTCCAATACTTCCTTCCACACCTCCCTCCGCCTCCTGCCCTCAAAAATGTAACTTGACCGTTCCCCAGTCTCGCCCTCAGGACCAAACACATAAATTTTGTCCTCCCTCCACGGCGCCTCCCCATGCGCGAAAGATATCCATCTTTCCTGCATAGCGTCTCGTACGCGACTGTATGACCACTCATCGACGACACATGTCCCCCAGTCCTCGTCTGTCTGCATCACGGTGCCAGGTGTGAAGCTCAAAGTCTCGTCATCGTCCGAGTCGTCGTCGAAGGAGTCGCAGAATAACTCTGGACCGTCAGAGGTAGGTGATTGCGATGACGCAGGCAAGGGAACCGTGTCGAACAGATAAATCAAGTCCGCCGCATGGTGCGGCGCACCTTTCGAGGGGCCTTCCTGATCAAACACATATCGCCACACACCGCGTCCGCCCCGTTCACGCTTCGCATTCTGAGCCACGCATTCCGTAGGCCATGCAACACGAGCGTCGTTCACGAGATCCATGACCCGCTCTTTTACCTCTTCATCTGGCATGTGTAACGAGATATCGTACGCCCGCATGATATTACTCGCCATAAATAGGGACTGGCACACGGCCTTGATGCGGCGCGCCACACCCGACGCGTTCCACAACGATACCGAGTGCTCCCAGTGTGTTGCGTCCACTGCACAGTCGCCGATAATCAGCGGCTGCAAATTTGGAGGGAAAGCGAACCCGGGGGTGTACGCCGGAGAGGGAGGCACACGCGACAGGCTCCTGACGGCCGATCGACTCCGTGCACGACTGTGCGCACGAGCAATATGGTCTTTGAGTAGATTATGGTGCCTCGCGTGTGCACCGTTGGGCTTGGAAAAATACTCTTTCCATCCAGGACGAAGGAACACGCCGTCGTCAACGACACGGACTGAATGTCCGAGACTCGCAAGCTTATCCGCATCGTATGCACGGAGTTGCTCCATAGTTGTGATGCGCAGCTTTGAAAGCATACGTGAGAGATGCCACCCGGAGTTCACGACATCCGGAAGATTGTGATCAATAAGCGCGCTCTGTACGATTGCGCGCTGGAACATCGGACGGGTCTGATTCGCCGTGGAAAAGAGGTGGTATAATATGTCAGCGCCACCCGATGATGCGCCGAAAACCGTGATGTTTCCAGGATCTCCACCGAAATCACCAATGTAATGATGAAGCCATTCCATCGCCTTTCGTTGATCTTTGAGGCCTGTAGTGGATGGGAAAAGTCAGTCCGCAATATCACCGTGAAACAAAAATACGGTGACGTGCCGTAGTTCCCAACGCCTTCCTCCCCAGCAGATTTGTTGTCTTCTCGAATCATGGGACTAGCCGCGAAACCAAACAGACCAATTCGGAAGCTAGGTTGTGACAATTCAACCAGAGCAAGTATCGGTCTCGAAACAGCACTTACTTGAAGGTGACGATGATCACAGGCTTGCCCATATTCAGACTTTTCCGCACAAGCGGGCCGCCATCATAGACCCAGCTTGAACCGCTACCTCTATCGCCGCCCCTTTTCGTGAGAATGACGGTGAGAAAGAGTATGCACACGACGACAAGAGACTCACCCGTGCACCCACAACATGACTGGCACGCGAGACTGGGGTGTAAGCCCAGCCGGACATGTAATGTTGAGATTCAAGCATTCAAACTCGTTCGACTTGAGAACCTGATGCTGGGAGAGATCATCTGTAATTCCAACTAATATCTCTTCACAAGATAGCCTCGAGCGAGGCTGAGGGCATATCGGGCTTGATCCGAAGACTCAATAAAGGGGTCAATAAGATGAAATGAGAATCTTACCCATGGTGCGAGGCGTCAACTATTGGGGGGTATGTCTTCCACAACTTGGACTGGCGAAAGCGGGCAGGCACAGAAGCATATTTTATGCCCAAGTACTGATGTATTGGTGTGTTCGGCGTCGATAGCGGGTGATCGACACCACAAAAAGTCGTCTTCAGCAACGCATGGTAGACGTGCGGAATGGCAGAGTTATATGGTGTTTGGACCGTTGGCATGGTCGCAGTTTCACGAGTGAATAGTGAGGACTAAGGGAGGTGCGGGTTTAAAGGGGGACACGAGCAAGGGATGAAGCAAGGATGACGACTGGAGGGAGGTTGATGTAGATTCGTATCAAAGAGATACCGAGACACTTGTATGCGAATAGGACGCTTCTCGCTGCATGGTTTCGATCGCACGAATTAGGAGGAGAGCTCTGAGAAACCGAAACGATCTGCCAAGATAGGAAACTCTGCAATCCCTGCACGTGACACTGATTTTACGATCCTCCCAGAGAGTTCTAGCATCCTTCAACGGACGAATCCTTGCCAGGAAACAGCATTATTGACACTTCGTGTGCCCATATCAGACTGAATTAAGAGCCGTCCGCAAAGATCGTAATAACATCAATGACGTCTCTCATGAAGCCAATTGAAAATTCAATGTTCTCCGGAGCTCCACGGTCTCGATCAACCACGAGAGGGTCCAGTAAGTAGTTTAAGTTGCATCCGAGTGCGATGGAAAGATCGGTATCTTGGCGGCTCAATAGTTGGACGCTGAAAACGAAATTGTCCGGAAGATGGGCCGGAGACTTGGCTCCAGAACAGTCAACCATTTGCTGAAGAAGGCTAATTTGATGCGGCGGAGTCACATGTATAGGAAACGTCGACGAAGGAAGCATACTTCATTACAGTGGGTCAGGAAATCCATTGAGTCGGACGAACTATATACTCACCGGCTGTATAAGTATGCAAACCTGTCAGAGCACATGTTGGAGAGTTCTTAGCGCCAACGATCGATCTCTCGGGGTATCTATAAACAGCAAAAAAAAAAAAAAAACAGAACTAGGCATGTTATTAACCACATCAGTGGCCTGTGTGACAAAATTCTGTAATGACAACGCACCTAATATACATCAACTGTCGGCAGAAACTCTTATGAACAAGCAGATCACGAAGCAACGCATCCATTGCAATTGAACGCTACTGCTGTACATTTACGATAACACAAACTAGCATGGGACAGTACTAGAAAGTATTATCTGTGTATCGATAGCCCTCCTGATGGGCCATGGTACATTAAAGACACAAGAAAAAGAAGGAACAGCCAACCAAAGGTGAAGAACTTCAGGCAAAACCTCGAGGCAACTCGAGGTGCATAGACAGCATCGCGAAGACGTAGTAGTAGTAGAAGGTGAAGGCTAAAAAGTATCCATCGATACATCGATAGAATTCTAATCAATATCATCGGAAATCTCCGTCGCACTCATAGATATCGGCCCGGAATACCGAAATAACTTCTGAGCAGTATCTTTGACTTATTATCAGTACAAGTATGTAACCTCATTACGCTTGATAGGATATGTAGGACTATCCTCGTACCCTCACTACTTTCCGTTTTCCTTTCTGTATACCGCCAGATCCGCCGGCTGTTGGACTAGCGCCGGGAACAGGGCTATCTGTAGCGTTCATCCCGGCCTTTACAGTCTCGATAAGCACACCCGCTGAAATCGCCGGAGAATACTGTGAAATGCGGCTCGAAAGAGGTGGAAGGGGCTCAGGAGGTACAGGAACCCGACGGCCACCGGTCTGTTTAGGCTGTGGAGCTGCAGGCGACTTGGACTTTGTTTGCGCAGGCTGCTTGCCTTTGCTAGAAGTCGTGGGTTTGGGTGGCGCTGCGGCGGCCGGGTTTGACGGAGTATAATTGTACGGTGGTTTAGGAATATTTTCCGGCTTCGTTTGTTGTATCTGCAAGCAGATCATCTCGAGCAACTCCTTCTCTGTAAAGGGGTGGCGGCGCGTCTAGGCGTGCCGAATCGAGTAAGGGGAACAACTCACTGGTCTTCACTGCAGAATTAACGAGTCGTCCATCTTTCTTCCACTGCACACGCACACGGCCGGGGTTATCCCAATCGCGCGGATGTGCCTTACTGACCTCATGTAGCGTGCTGAGGCCCACCCGACTCGCTGCATCTGCGATATCTTTGCTGAGCGGCCACCAAAGGCTCTTTGCGCGCGACACACGGCGCTGGCCAGTCCCATAGGGCCGCTTGGCGTCAATGTAGATAGGGTAGATACACGTCCATCTGTAGAGGTCGATCAGTTTCTTTTTTAATCTCGCATCAAAAAAGTGAAGAGTACATACGATTTGTAGGGTGTTATGTCGAGAGTGGAACTGGTATCTGGACGACTTGCACCTGAGGGTGTGGGTCTTGACTGTGCCTTGGAAGAAGGCGACGAGGCAGGGCCAGCTTGTGGCTCGAACTCATCGTCCGAGATATGCATTTCCTCGAGGAGAGGCCCACGTGTGCCGGTATTAGGGAGGACATGAGAGGGAAGAGGGAGTATGGTATCGTCGTCGAACTCATCCTCGATAATGGGTGCTCTGCGGGACATGGCTGTTGGATAGAGATGAAGTCGGTGATCGTTTGGTCGTACGAGCTGAGTCGAGATACTGATTCTGCTTTTCCCACGTGTCTCTCGTCTCCTCGTTCACCACGGTTCATGTCCTTCAGATGAACTTCTGCTCACCAAGGCTGGCAACGACGATATATTTGTGCGTTCAATCTACTTCGCGAGGCGAATTCTGTCTTAAAAAGTCTATAGAATCTTATTCGCTTTCTCTTCCATTGTTCTGGCCGCTGATGACTACTCGAACGATACCCGGCCAGGGCTCATCTGTACACCGTTCTCTGAATGCCAGCCATGTCCAAAGTCCCAAGTACGCCTTACTCACTGACCAGTTTGTCGAAATTCGCTTTATTTTTGATGTATGTAGCTCTCAGAACCATTCTGTCAACCCTTCGGCAATAGACAACTCATGCACTGCGTCAACGCTACGTCTGCGCGCCCTCCGTCACACGGTTCTACCACCCACGGTCCACAAACACTTCCAGGGAACATTGATTCAGATATAGACATCGATCTTGAAATTTTCAAGGCAGAACATCCAGAGGGCGAGCTACCTGCCTGGGGTTCCTGCGGCCGCATCGTAGCCCAGGAGCGCGCAGACTTTTTTGAGTTCGTAGGGTGCAACATTGTATTTGCAGCCATCGCTCTAGTTGTGCTCTTCGCTCGCTCGAAACGCCTCCGGCTGCTCCAGGCGAGGCAGCTGGCTGCCCGCATTGGGATGGTCCGCGGTACAGGTACAGAGGCTGGACAGAGGAGGTAGAGCTTAGTGTATTTTTGTTCATAGGTGTGTTCCCATGTCCTTGCAGCGTGGCTGGTTGAGATTCTGATAAGCTTACAGTGTATTAGGATGCTTGAGGCTGAATAGCCGCTTTTAATATAAACGCCGTTCTCATGAACGTCGCGATTCTGCAGCTGCGATATTATGCATCCATGCCATACTATGCTCAGCCATTTGGGGATGGAGTAGAACTATTAAGCATTCAGGTTCCCATCTACGCCAACGTTGCTTGCACCTGCGACTGGATTCGGTATCATTGCAAAGAAGACACCGTCGTAAATCGCGCTCCACCCGCTATTTGTTACCATTCATCCCCACTTCTCTCCGAGGTCATGTCCGTTGAAAGAAGTTGAAATAAGAAATCGCGAATTGCACCATACATGACTGAATGAGATGTATCTTCTCAGAAGCTTTCGATGCGGTAGAATAATTGCCCTTAAATGAAGACATGCAGTGCGACGCCAGTGGTTGCTAATAGGTATGATAATAGCAATCCAAGCAATCAAGCTATGTAGACGTTCTGCAGCAAACTTTTGACTTTCCTAATTAGGTTGATCGTCGCTGTATTACATAAGCGTCTATTATTATACGTCATAGCGCTCGCTAAAAGTGTTCTCCTGTCCTCTCATGTCATTGTCATTTTTTGTCAGGGATGTCCTCGATCTCTTGTTTTCATTTCATTGTCACTCCTCATCGCGTGGAAAAGGCTGAGACAATTGCATTACTTCGCTTGGACAACTATCCAGGATCCTCGATGAACATCATCGTGGAGCACACGTGTTCATGTTCGGTGACCAACTGTCATCCTGGACCTACATACAATGCCAGCGTCCTCGAAAGTTTATCCTGTATGTATGTATGATACCCTACAACGCTCGCTGAGTGCGAAATACAACTCAATTCTCCAAGATATTTGCGCTCCAGCGCGATCAATGCTTAGCTTTCTTTCAATTGACACAAGGCCATCATGATCTCTAACGGCTTGATCCACGAATAAACAATGGAACAAGGGGGCCAAGGACGCATGTCACTTCCCCACAATCAGCGCTCAGGCCGTGCAGCCTGTCGTTGTTGCTCGACCCTATAAATACGATCGCCCCTTGTGAAATTTTCATTTCATCAAACAAATCTGAGCCCCCCTTCTACCACCACACTTCTCGCCAATCCTTGAAAATGCTCCTTGACATAAGGTCATCGTGCCTGATTCTTTGTACTTCTATCTCTCTGGCATCCGCGGCATCTTTGTGTGGGCTGGTCCCCCCGAAAACACCGTCGCGCTCCACACAGGTGGTCAATGCGTCGGAGGATGTCGTTGCCGCCATGTGGTGGCCTGCTTGGCGCATCGCAGAACAACCTCCAAGCAGCATCTCTTGGTCCAAGTATAATGTTGCGACGTATGCCTTCGCGTATGTGGAGTTTTCCAGTGGCCTAAATGTTCTGGTCGACTAATTCTTAACCAAGCGTTCCTACCGAGAACGGGACTCTGACAATGCCAGATGACCCGAATAATACTACACTTCCGCAGTTCGTCACTCTCGCCCAAGAGAATGTAAGTTTTTGTCTTCCTTGTTTAGTTTAAGGAACAACGCTGACATCAAAGTAATAGCATGTAAATGCCCTTGTGTCGATCGGAGGATATACCGGCTCGCGATACTTCTCTGCTCTGGTTGGCAGTCCCGAGAATCGCACCGCTTTCGTTAATACCTGTTACGATTTTATGGTTAACAATAACCTCGACGGCCTGGATTTCGAGTGCGTCATTTACCTTTCGGGTATCGATGCAGCCGATTGACCATGTTCGTTACAGCTGGGAATACCCGGGTGGGGGAGGAATGTCCTGCAATCTCGCGTCTGGCAACGACTCCAATAACTTTTTCGAGTTTATCCACGAGCTCCGCAATAAGACGGGTTCGGACAAGATGATCACTTTGGCTGTGCGGGCCACACCATTCAGTGATACCGACGGAGATCTTTCTGCTCTCGCAGAAGACGTTGATTACATCGGTGCGTATACACACAGCACTTGTGATTGCATTATTGACTTGGTCCGCAACAGCTATTATGGACTATGATATTTGGGGTTCTTGGTCTCCGACTGTTGGACCGAATGCGCCTCTCGACGACTCATGTGCTGCGACTAAAGATGGATCTGTGACTTCTTCTGTTGAAGAATGGACAGCTGCTAAGTTCCCTGCTGATAAGGTTGGTAGTGCAGTCGCCCAGACAACCATCATGGAATACTGATCTTGGATGCAATGCTTAGATTGTGCTCGGTGTCCCGGCATATGGCCACGGGTTCAACGTTTCATCTACAAATGCGTTAGCCGCAAACAAATCGATCAACGTGTACGCTAGTTTCTCGGGCATACCTTATGGTCCTAACGACGACCCTTCTCAACCTCTTCAACGTGAGTTATGGTTCTTTTCAATATTGGTTGAGAGTGTGGTCTAATCTATCTTCCTCGTGCAAAAGCGGATATTTGTGGCGACGTCGCGACCACACCCTCTGGTTTTTACTACTTCGCGCAGCTCATCTCTTCTGGTTTCCTCGATCAATCCGGCTCTCCTTTGCAAAACGTTTCTTACTACACTGACCCCTGCAGCCAGACGGTTAGTGTGCTT
>JAGGAS010018918.1:0-10246 GCA_017657355.1 Termitomyces sp. K1Ac | reverse complement strand
TATTCACAACGGCCCCCAATCCTCTGACCCCTTCAAACGACACCATATGGAATTCCTCTGGGTTTGCTGGCTTGGTACTGAGCCTGGGTATCAAGCTGGCCGCAGATATGCAAAGCTTCCAAAGGTTGGCTTTGTTCCCAAGGATGACCCCTATGCCTTTGGTTTCCTTGACCCATCTCTTGTCATACAAGGTGCCCACATCATCCCAACCTTTGCCTCGGGCAAGACATCTGAACTGCTCTCCACTCAATATACAATTGCACGTCACGTTGGTGACACAGAAGACTGGTTGAACTTCTACGTCAACATGTGAGTGCTAAAACCTAAACCGACAATCCATCTCTAATGACAAATTAGTTTTGTCAATTGTGATATGCTCTTTCAATACCTGGGTGTTGGTATAGGTCACCTGGACCCGATTACCAATGACAACGACTTGTCTCATGGTTTGGATGGCATGATTGATGACATCAACGAGACATCTGGCAACAACGATGGGGCAGAAACTCTTCGATGGCGACCCGAAGATATTCACAGTGATGATGACGATGGTGATGAGCAAGATGACGATGATGAAGACAGGTATGGATATTGGCAGGATGAGGAAGGGGAAGGGGAGGAGGAGTATGATGAGGAAGACGACGATGTAGGATATGGTGACCTGTAGTATCCTACTGTACTAGATCAATTGTTGGCTTTGCGAAATCTGATTAAATATTGAACTGTATCATAATGTTCTATCTTTCAAGGAAAATGTGACGAGGAAGACGACGACGTAGCTAGATATGGTGACCTGTAGTACCCTACTGTAAATTAATTGTTGAGCTTGCGAAATCTGATACAATATTTTTATTGTGTGATATTGTCTTGTCTTTTGAACAAAATGTTGCATGTCATGTACCATGACCACCAATTTAGGTACCTTGTGGGATGCCAATGCAGTTTGACACATCAAATATAGCATATGATATTTCAATACAATAGGATACAATCATTTTAGCTAATGGTATGCAATTACCGACGGCTACATTTCATGATTGCTATGGTTACACATGGCCATTTGCTACATTGGCTTATCACGGTTGTGCGAATTTGCTGATGCTCTCAATTCCCCTATCATGTGACCCCGGATGCACATTTCAAGCCCGAACTCTCAGTCCTCGCACTACATCCTTCACCGAACCCCCATCCACGCCGAGAGCCTTATGGATCTGCCACGATTCGTCACGGATACAAAGATACTAAACAAAATAAAGACTACAATAAAGACCATCGAAAGTGTCGTGTCCACTCAAAAGAAAGGCTATACGGGTACTTATTCTATGGAGGTGTACTAGTCGGGAGTGTCATGTCATTTCGCGCGTCAATTTGGGCTCGAAGTTGGGCCATCGAAGGAATTTTGATGGTCAGATGACTTGGAGTCTGGTCTTGTTCCAGGGCTTCATGACCGAATCGAACTCGAGTGAGTGTGTTGCTCAGGTTCTCAAAGCCCGATCCCTGTTGCTGAGCTCCTTTGACCGTTCGTCCTCCTGATTGCAACCTCTTGGTCTGACCGTGACTTTCACTCAATCCTGGTTCAGCGCTCAGATGAACACCCTGGAACAAGTCACTAAGCTCTGCATCGGTTTGCTGTTGCACAACAGGGGGTGCCGCCGCCAACAAACTAAGCTGCAGAGCTCCTGCATAATCTGCACTTGATCCAACTTGTTGGGATATGTCGAGCTCCGGTAGCGCTGCCGATCGTGTATCAAGGGTCCGTGACCCAGTGGACAACTGGACTGAATCTGAGCTACTTGAATTGGGACCCGTTACTTTTGATTGAGCGATCGATAACGTCGCGAGCCCTAGCAGAGTCTCAATATCATCTACTTCCTGTGACATTCCCCGAGTCTTCTTGGGCTTGGTTCTTCCTCTGTTTCGTAAAAAGTCACACTCCAGCGTCCGATTTAATTGCCTCCTCTCCAGAGGAGGATCCTTATCCTCTAGGGCAGACTTTGACCTTCCCATAATCGATGACGTATATGGCGCCCTTTGCTTGCGACGCTCTTTCCTCTCCGTCTTCCTATTGTCATGGACGTTGTTCCTGCCTCTCCTTCTCCTTTTGCCTCTGCCTCTCCTTCTCCTTGAGATCACGAAGGGAATTCTCTGCTTGAAAAAGCTCTTCTTCAAGGCGTTTGAGAAATTCTTCACTCTCGGCATAGAAGGACTTTGTAGATGGCAACTCTCTGTGCTGGGGATGTGGAGTTAGCGGCCGATCCAATTGATAAGGCGGAGGAGACTCGTCACGTCGTTCTGGAGAAGGTGCCTCTAGATCTGCATTTGCCTCTACCTTGTCATAGATTCTATCCTTGCGTCGCGATCTCCGGCGCCGAGTATGATGATGGTATGTATGGGCAGTAGAATGAAAACGTACTCTCGGTTCCTTGCCTGGGATATCGCAGGGTTCTTCATCTGATCCCTCGTCCTTTCTGGATGAGTGACGTTTTGTTCTCCTATAAGGCTCGAAGTCAAGAATATGTTCCGAGTCAATCTTTCGCGATCGACGCCTCGATGTTCGCTTAGGTATCGGATACTCTGCGTTTACCGAAAATAGTACGGGAGATTGGAGAGGTGGCAAGAAGTGCTGCTCAGGTTGTTCGGGCCATGAAATATGGTCTAATGGAAGGCTTGGCAAGTTGAGTAGATGTACCAGCTCCTCATGTGGTGTCTAAAATGGTCCAAAGATGCTCAATTCAATATCAAAAAAGCTTGTTGATCCTTACCTTTGTTTCTTCCTCATAAGGCACGTACGGTGAAAGAGTAGAAGCCTCTGATGGGCCGGTATACAACAACGTCGGTGGCGTTGAAACAGTCAATGCGATAGTAGGAGATTCGGTGGCAGCATCAAGTTCCATGAGCGAGGAATGTTCGATCGTCGATGTCCTCCAGTATTTTGGTAACGAGGGATCGTCTTTGCTAGAATCCTCTGTTTCACGATACAGAGGCAGCTATAAGGAAAGAAGATTGAGCACGGACTAAAAGGTTTAGAAGAGATTTTTCTCGCCTTTTCTAACGGACTGGCCACGGGGGAAATTACAAGTGTCGGTGTGATTGGATGTGCTGAGAGGTCAGGGGCCGCGGGGGCCACGAATGAAGTCATCTCCACACATGGAGGGTCTGAAGTCGAAAGTAAGGACAACTTCTGTTCGAGAATTGGGATCTGCAGTGAGGGATTGAAAAGATACTTAGGATAATCATCCTCTTCCATGTAATAATCTTCTGCGAAGAGAGGGTGGGTTGCAATGGGAGTCGAAAGTAAGGTGAGTTCCGGCAACTTCTGTTCGAGGATTGGGATCTGCAGTGAAGGGGCGGAAAGAGCTTCGAAATGATCATCCTCTTCCATGTAAGAATCTGCAAGGGTAGAAAGATACTCGGGATGATCATCCTCTTCCATGTAATAATCTCCTGCGAAGAGAGGGTGGGTTGCAATGGCGAGCCACATAAAGCTACCTTCGTAGATGCATTGTATACTCCAGCCAAGCAGTGTAATTGGGTTGGTATTATACCAAGCGATTCGTGGAGAGTATCCGGGGTTCGTGATGTGGCAGAGTTCAGAGTACATAGTTTGTAACCACTTTGATGGGGTTCACGGGAGGAATTTTGACGGTCGTGTCTCAAAGCCGCTTTGCTTTTTGCCAAGTTGTGGAAGGATCCTAGAAACATTACCGAACAATGGCTACTACAAGGCACAAAACGGTGTTTCTCGATGTTGTCTTCAATTGAAAACGGTTGTAGTGCCCCGTTGCCAGTGACCAGTAGAATACAACAAATGCTCTTCCGGTGACGGAGACAACAGAACAACAATGACTTGGTGACGACAATTATATAAGTATGTCGATTTCCTGGACTATGTTGTATTCGTGCCATTTTTCGAAGTGCCATAGCTAACGTCTATTCAATTCATCAGTCAAAACGCAACAGAGAGTTCAAAGAAAAACGAACCGTTGTTAAGCGCCCGTCGCAGCCGGAACATGTCGGGCTGCACCATCAGATCAAACCTATACACAAAGCGGTTGTCTCCGGAACCGAGTTTCGAGCAACGGTTTCAATTAAGACTTCGATGTTCCAATTTTCTACATCCCCAGGACACTTAGCCTATTGCCAGCTTTCAAGCTTCAGTACTGAGCTCCAGTGCTCCTCTGTTTCCCTTCCATTACATCTTAATTCTCGTGATGCGACAACATCCCAAGCCTAGGCTATGCTCATTGATCAAAGCCACACAGGACTACACTGCATACTTCTATCTAAATCAGGAACTTTGTCTGGCGGACAGACAGACGGATGCTAGAATATCGGCCGTCAACGGAGGTCAAGTGTACTTGCTGTCAAGTCCACCATGAAGCTGCCTGCAGCGTAGCCGAAACCTCTTAATGGAGCTCAATGGATTTTCTTTCCTCCCGGCGCTGAAACACGAGAACACGAGTCTCGCTAGACCTCTCCCAAAGTGGAGAAATGACATGATGCTGCGGGTGACATAACATACGGTTTACTCTATTATTGGGGGGGATACAAATGTTGAACATCCATCACGTCCGAGCCACTTCGCATCGCATATCACATGAAATTTGGCCATTTGTGTTTCTGTGGATTAGCCGCACTGTACTGATTGGACCCCAAAAGCACTCTGGTGGTGTGCCACACCGCTCAACCACCAACTTTCTTCGACATATCTGCACGCTAAACCATACACATCTCTTTGGTTCACTTGGCATCCGTGTACCCCTAAAAAAGAAAAAATATAACGGTATCTGTACCAGTATCCGTGCTCACCTGACGTCGGCAGGCGCGAATAGGCATATCTCGGTATTCAAGTTGGTATGATTGCCAGTAATATTGGTATCAAGAATTATGCATTAACCGTCGGTCCATATTTCCCCTCCCCTCCCCCTGTCTTTTGTTCGTTTCCCTGATCTATTCGCAGATTGTCATGAAAGACTTGCTTTATCTTGGTTCGAATCGAAATAATCTGGTGGTGATCGGAGATCATCTCATCTATATCTCCATTCCCTGTCCTAATATGAGCTGTCTCTGATTTTCAAGTCTGATTTCCAAGTTGATTATCTCAGTCATGGGTTCGTAGTGTCTCTCACGATAACAAGTGCCCCCGAGTCGGGATACTCCTTTACTCCCCTTGAGAAGCTAGAAGGAATCATATCGTGCGTGGGAGCTTAATTTTTCTGGACTTTCTTCCCCCGTTGCGTCAAGTACGCTCACGCTCAAATTCTATGGCAGTTCATGAAGTAGAAATGGAACTCGTGTCCCAAATCCTCGAATTCGACGTTGGCGTGCGAAGTCCGAGAGGCTCATGCATATGGTACCGCCGTCCTCTTCTGGAGATACAGTGAAGGGGGGGTTCCATTGCATTGAATCGACTTTTTACCTTTCGTGGACTAAAGCAGATCTTTGTGCAAGCGGTCTTTAGTCCGTCATGCATCATGCTTTTGAGGCTCATTTGGTGGACCCGAAGAACGATATGACAACCGACGGTTCGATTGAGGCTGTGTCTCGCGACCTGTGTTTATGGGAACTCCTCTCATTCGTGGTTTTCGACGCCCGGGGAACCGTACAACCCTATAATTCAGGTTCAGCGTCAAGGAGGATGTAATTCCAGTCTCGGCAGGCAGCATCAACGACTTCATGCCATAGAATCATGGACGATGGTGTCAGTGATGCATATTTCATGGTAACGATGCAATTTCAATTCATTCCCCGGGCTATTTCTCAATTCTTTAGCCATGTACCGTCCGAGCCGCATCCTCGTTCCTCTATGGCTTTATAAAGTGCGATCTCATGTTCCGCGTCTTTCTTGAGAGCGTATATTAATTTGATTTGAGGATGTATATATATGTGTGTTTTCCGATCTGTCGCCCTTCAGATGACCATGAGCACCAGCTGCTTGACTTCAGAATCATTCTATCCAACACGGGGATCTAGCCGCGTTTGCATACAAGAACAGATTCTAGGATCGAGTTTACTCAATGGGCTCAGGCGCCTCTAGTGCGAATATTGTGTTGTTCCCATCTTCGCTTCTAAGATCTGTGATGAGCACGGGCGAAAGAGATCATCGATTTGTGGAGTGATGTTTTGACAATTTTTGTCGTTTGACTGCGGTTTCCTGGTTGATAAATTCTGTTGAGCACTGAATGCTGAAGCGCTGAGCTCGCACTGGAATCGGTTGTTCTTCGGTAGGCTTGAATGACATGATCTGCCATAAGCATTTTGGGCGTCGAAATTGGAGAGAGGTAGGAGGTGCAACATCGATCAAGCTGAGGACAGGCCTGGGGTATTGGAGTTTGGGTGGCAGATCGGCACGTTTGTTGTCTATGATCTTATGGAGTCAGCTTGCACGAGTTCGAACCAAAGTGCTACGACGTGTGACATTTCTACCCGTTACCTTCTGCCATTCCGAATCCAGTCTCGGCCGCTCACAGAGTATATCATGATTTTTTACATATACAAACTCGTCTAGATTCAATCTTCCCTTTTTTTATAAAAGCCCGCCGTCCAAATCACTTTGTTTTTCCAAAAAATGGGAAATTCGCATTCTTCCTCTGTTGCCACTGCTCCTCCTGCCAAGTCCCGCTCCTTTAGGCGTCAGCGCTCTGCCGTATTCTCGCGCATAAGCGTTGGTTGTACATCCGTTGCTTCGTCCTCCTCGAGCCAGGAATCGTCTAGCCTTGTCAACGAAAAAGTTCCCTTTCACAAACATCAGCTCTCGCATTCCTCGAGTTTACCTACTTTATCAAATGTCGCCTACGCACCGTCAGAAGGCGTGCCCAGCGACGCTGTTGCGGCATACAATGCGTTCCTACATGACTTTCCAGGTAACCGTGCTTCGACTCAGGACTGATGCAAAGAATCTGATTGGTACCTTAGAGTACCGGCTAACATGGATACTTGATACTCTTCGCCGGACAGACTACGCGAGGCTCGAGCACACTGGAGAAACTTATGTCGACTACATGGGTGGCGCCTTGTTTCCAGAGAGTCTAATTCGTGTCCACACTGACTTTCTCAGTCGAAATGTCATGGGTAACACGCATTCCGTTAGCAATAGGTGAATATATGCGCTCAATAATCCATCTCAATATACTTATCATCTATCTTATAATCAGTTCCAAGTTGTCTTTACAGTGTTCCGATGAGGCACGCGCAGTAGTGCTCTCCTTTTTTAAGGCACCTCCAGAATACACTGTTGTGTTCACTGCGAACGCAACGGGTGCGTTGAAACTTGTGGGAGAATCTTTCCCCTTCACCAGCGGAAGCAGTTATGTGCTCGGCTCTGATTCGCACAACAGTGTACGTCATATCTCTGAATATCACCTCAAGATAATATTCAATCAGACGACCCACATAGGTCCACGGAATCAGGCAATACGCAACCTACCGAGGTGCCAGAGTTGTCTATATCCAGTCTACACCCAATGGAGGTTTTGATACGTCAACCGCAAAGGTAAACATTTTACCCCTCTAGTCGCCCGAATAAGCCGTGTGCTGAATCATATGCCAGAACATCCTCTTGCGCAACCGACCAAGATCACGGGAACTTGCTCCTAGTCTGTTCGCCCTCACAGGGCAATCTAACATCTCCAACAGCAAGAACCCACTTTCCATACTTGATTACGCCGAGTCCCTCGGTTACTACACTTTATTGGACGCCGCCGCATTGGCGCCAACGTCTACTTTGTCGCTGAAGGAACATTCAGTTGATGCGATGGCCGTCTCGTTCTACAAGATGTTTGGCTTCCCCACCGGCGTTGGAGCGTTGGTCGTCAAAAAATCCTTCTTGGAACAACTCAGACGTCCCTGGTTCGCTGGCGGTACCGTGGATGTTGTACAAGTTCCTGGTGCCATCGTGACACGCGCTCAGGAGCTCCATGAGCAATTCGAGGTAAACGGGATAACTATCTATGCGAGTATTCCCGCGGTTTCGCTGATTTATCTCGACATCCCACTCTATATAGGACGGGACGATCAATTACTTGACTTTGCCCGCAATCACTGATGGCCTCCAGTTCCTTGCTGCATACCTCCCCTTCCTCCCCCTCCGGCTTTCCTGCCTCCTTCACTATCTTGTCAACTCGCTATCTCTCTTACGCCACGACACAACGGGTAAACCCGTCGTACGTATCCTTTCCAGGGTCCCAACGCGGCGTCTAAAATCAGTCGGAGATCAAACCGAGACCGGATCAACGGTATCTCTGATTTTTCTCGATGTAAGTTAGTGCTCTCGCATCTTACCCCGCGCCAGTCATTCATGATTTCGTCCCGGTTAGCCGAGGGGTGAGATGATCTCGAATTCATTCATTGAGTACTCGGCCTCTATACAATTCATTTCACTCCGCACGGGGTGCATGTGTAACCCCGGCGCTGCTGCTGCGATCTTAGGGATTCAGGAGCACATGGAAAAACTTTACCCCGGCGTGACTCTCAAGGACTTCGAACGGATTGTAGGGCGCGAGCTGGGAGTTGTACGTATCAGCCTGGGACTCGCAAGTAACTTCCAGGACGCATGGAAGGTCGTGCGTTTCGCCGCTCTCATGGGAAACGAAAGGTCGCGTCAAATACTTTGGGATAAGTGGATAGAGAGCAAAGGGGACGCAGGGTGTTGTGTGGGCCAGGCGCTCTAAGTTCGTGGCCACATGCACTTCCAGAACACATGAAAGCCTCAAAGGACGTTTGGAGTTATGTTTGAAATGGTTAACTCATATAAGGGTTCATGGATCCCGTGGATTGTACTATTAACAGGTCTGATCTTCAAACTTCGTTCTCTCCCTTCCCTTGTTTTTATACCTAGCACTCGGCGTTGTTTCGCAGCTTCTCGGTTCATATGTGTACGTATATTACCGTTCTGATTTTAGGGTACATATATATGGACTTCTGGAGGATGGATCAAATACTACTCAGTACTCTTTATCCTAATACATTATATTACTTTTTGGTAGGATGAATCTTGCACTAGAAGGTGAACGGTTATGGAAGTTGTTTGATTGTTCATATGTATACAGGTACTGGTACAAGTAGATCAGGATATCGATAGAACAAAAGAGAAGACAACAGTTGATACAACGGAAAGGTGACAGAAGACTATTTAGGATAGCAGAGAGGATAATCATATTAGGCGTATATATTAAAAGTTCATATATCCCTCCCCTTCATCATCAGGAGCCACGCGAACCCCAAGTGGCATTTGTGCACCTTGCTTCTCTTCACCCTCGATCGTCGGGTACATAACAAGAGCTGCCTCTCTGCGGACCTTCTTCATTTCGGGTGTCGTGGAGAATTCAATCTGACCAACAATCTCAAAAAGGAATGCTTGAAGTTCTGTGACGGCAAATTTCCAGCCTATACATGCTCTACTCGTAGAGGAAGTATAATTTTCAGCAGCGCGAGCAAGGAGGAGAGCAGAGTAGGCAAGACAAACGCGTGGAAGTTTATCGTCAGATCCGCGTAGGACGGGACCACTGTCTGACAGTAAAACTCACCGTATACCACCTGAGAAGGTCATTCTGGTAAGGGCGAGGTAAAACGATCATGAGCAATCACCTGTATCAGAGACAATAGATAAGGGGAGTCACGTACAAATTACCGATGACGCCAACAGATGTCGAATTGTTGATACCAGGCTTGAGCCACCGTTCCGGATTGAACACGTCTGCGTCGTGTCCGAAGATATCTTTGTTCCTGTGTAGCCAGGGAAACATTTCAGCAAGATCCAACCAAGAATTTGGAATAGACGCGCAGGCACGGGCCGAGTCGGAGTCGGACAGAGGGACAGGGACCGGGTACCCAGTGCAAGTGCCAACAGGTTGAGAGGGAGGACAAGAGTGCACTAACCTGTTATAGCCGTTTATGCTGGTGACAAGTCTGATACCTTTCGGAATGGGAAGCTCGGTGATTACTTCACCCGTTGTGGTGGTGATGGGTTTGGAAAGAGGAAGGACATCGTCTCGGCTCGCTTGCCTGAAGGTGTTGACTGCCGCAGGATGGTACCGGAGCGTTTCCTAAATTCAATTGAAAGGACTTAGATCAGACTTCGTTCCGCAGACCATGACAGCAACAAATATTCGGACCGACTCACTTTTAAGACTGCATTCAGATATGGCATGGTATCCAGGTCCGCCTGGGTGTATAAGGTCTGTCCGCGGGACTGCAGGGTACGTTGCATCTGCCTGACTTCGGCTCTGACCTTCCTTTGAACGTCGGG
>JAGGAS010018914.1:0-14916 GCA_017657355.1 Termitomyces sp. K1Ac | reverse complement strand
TATTGGATCCGCATATTCCACGTCATGTAAATCTTGTCTCTAATAATACAATAAAGTGTAAACGAGTCCAGAGAATTAAGAAATCCTGACAGCAAAGAATACATTGAAATCTCTCTCAATGTCGGACTTTATACACTTCCACCATGCTCTGCCAGGTATCCTACCCCATTGCCCAAACTCGAAGACTTGTGGGACCATGAGCCCTTGTCTTTGCTAGAAGGACGTCGGAAGCGATCCTACCAAGTGGAAGCAAGGAACTCAATTGACGTCAGTTCAGGCTTGATTAGACGCTTTGGTCTGGCATGGTATGCGAGAGGGAAGCATAGAACGTTTCAGCGTGTCTAATGATGGTAAAGGAGAAAGAACAATGATCATAGAGCAATTGGTGGTTTCCAAAGAATAGACCGTGTTCCGAGTGTTGGCTCGTGTTGCAGAGAGATGATGCATGCTATGATGATTGTAGCAACGCAAGCGCCATCCCCGACTCTATTTTTTTACTACGCAAAAACATTCTAGCAACTTCTAGAAAAATCAGGTGACCTGACTCAAATTTGGTGGGAATTCATTGGCGGGAATTCAGGACATTCACGTCGACAAAGAACCCTTTCTCTTATTTCTCTTATTACTTATGTAAGAGAGTCGGGGATGTTCACATACTTGAATCATCTCTCCTCAACCCAAGTTCCCTATTGTGAATTCTGTTGTTGTTAAATAGAATATAAGATTTAACTCAGATGACCACGATATAGTGGTAAACGACTGTATTGATAGCTACCTGTTAAATAGAATATAAGATATAACTGGTAGCATAATTAGTAACTAAGTAAGGATTGAATAATCTGGATATACACACCTCAGACGACCACGATATAGTGGTAAACAACTGAGGTGTGAGACTACAAATAGGAGACAAAAATTGAGACATTAAGTAATCATGAAACATATAAGGAAATGGTGATCAAGTAGGAGTGGCGTAGAATCCATTCTCAACACTCCCCCTGGATTCGTAGCCTGGCAACAATCAAGCCAAATAAACCATACCCATATCTTTTATAAGCTTTTCAAGTCGAGGCCTAGGTAAAGCCTTTGTGAAGAGATCGGCGACATTTTCTTCTGATGAGATTGGTTCGACCTTTACGTCCTTGTGTTGGACAGCCTCGCGAATCCAGTGAACTTTTACATCGAGGTGCTTGACTTTACTGTGGCCGCCAGTGTTTTTCATGAGTGCAACAGCCGTGTTGCTATCACACCGGACAGTGAGAGGTCGATCGACTCTAATGTCAACTTCTGACAACCATGAATACATCCACATAGCTTGTTTCCCTGCCTCAAATACACCCACGGCACCTTTCAATTCATCTTTTGTCGAATCCATAACCTCATCAGACGTTCCTCCCATCAATACATCATCTGTGTAGGTCGACGATATGATATATCCGCCATCTGGTGTCCATTTGATTCGGATACAGACGTCGGCGTGAGATTGGCGGTGACCCAGTCTTGTGAACGTTCCATTAAGCTCATGAAACCAATTGTTTCCTCCATCGACTGTACCGTAGATCGTGAAGTTCATATGCAGGACAGTGTCGGTACCTGGAATCTGATAATGCTCTTCAAAACCTTCTGGGATTTTGAGATAATTTTTGCCTTGGGGTTTTGCATTCAGGTATGCGCCAACAAAGTCAATGAGACCAATCTTCAGTCCACGAGATGCGATGATAGCGAGGAGGATCCTAACAGATTCATATCTGACAACCGCCGCAAAAGATTCTTCATAATGTTCCCCCAACTTCTGTGTGAAACCCTTTACCACACTCCTCGCCCTTCTCCTCAACATTGAACCATCCCCATCCACCTTGATATCAAACACCCACTTTGTCTTTATTGTGTTGACTCCTTCTGGTCGAGGTACTGCCGTTACAACACCTCTCTCATCCCATCTCCTTATTTCCGCTTCCATTGCAGGCCTCCACAAGTGGCGTCGGTTAGGATTGTTGGCTTCAGCAAATGATGAAGGAATAAATCGGTTCTGTGGTTCTGGAGGTAAGCCAACAGACATTGCCATTGTTGCAGGGCTTTCTGGGGCAGTAGGAGCATCAGTGAAGTGTTCCTTGTCACCAAGATCGGTAAGGATTGATAACTCTCCGTCTAACCCAGCATTGTCCTCATGTTCGATGACTATTTGGGGTTATCTCGCAGCAATGCGGGCAGACTTCCTTGATGCCGGCGGATAAGCAATGCGCGGTCGAAATTTTTGTGGTGCAGGAGGTGGCTCGAGGGCTTGTTCGCGATGAGCGGTCGGTGTCTTTGGCGGTTCAGGGACAGGAATCAGGGGTAACGGTGCGTCAAGGATGATTTTGTTTGGGTCGTCAGTTTTAGAATCGGCTGAAGTGAGGAGTTTAGCGTCGGCAATAAGGAAACTATAGTCTTTGTCGTTGTCGTTGCTCCTAATGTTATACTCCCCCTCAGCCGTAAGAGAACGATGTCCAGACCCTTCTTCGAACTTTACGTCTCGTGATCGTATGATCTCGCCAGTTTTGGGTATCAATACCCGATATGTCCCTCGGCCCTCGATACCAATTAGTCTACCTTTAATCGCACGGTCCCCCAACTTCCCTCCACCTCGCTCCTTTGGGATGTGAACATATGCGATGCACCCCCAGACGCGCAGATGACCAACATCCTGATGTTCTCCTGACCACGTTTCCTCCGGTATTGTGCCTGGATGTCGAGCCGAAGGTAGCAGATTTTCGACATAATCTGCGAATTCCCAAGCTTCTGCCCACCATTTTGCAGGTAAGTCTGCATCAACTAGCATTGCCCGAACAGCTCCGGTCGTGACCCCGATTGACCGTTCAGCTGTTCCATTTGATGCTGAGGAATAAGGGACAGTAGGGTCAGCTATGAGACCCTCCTCCCGGAAATAATCTCTCCACAAGACACTGCGGAATTCTGGTGCGTTGTCTGTTCTAATGAAGACCATTAGCCGTCCCGTTATCCTTTCTGACTCTGCTTTATAGGTCTTAAGGGCTTGCAGGCAGATTTCTGCTAAGCGGTTAGGGAGAAAGAAGGTGTGTCGGTGTGATGACCCTCTATCATGAAATTTCATCGCGTATACTGCACCCCCAGCAGATTTTACACGAGCTGGCCCCCACAGATCGATATTCGTAGACCTTAGGACAACCTTTTCAGGTATCGGTTGACCATCGTACGGCCGTTTTTTCATGTTTGCGATGATGCAATCTTCACACTGACCCGCTGTATCTGCAGTTGTGATCTCTAACCCTCAGCCGTAAGAGAACGATGTCCAGACCCTTCTTCGAACTTTACGTCTTGTGATCGTATGATCTCGCCAGTTTTGGGTATCAATACCCAATATGTCCCTCGGCCCTCGATACCGATTAGTCTACCTTTAATCGCACGGTCCCCCAACTTCCCTCCACCTCGCTCCTTTGGGATGTGAACATATGCGATGCACCCCCAGACGCGCAGATGACCAACATCCTGATGTTCTCCTGACCACGTTTCCTCCGGTATTGTGCCTGGATGTCGAGCCGAAGGTAGCAGATTTTCGACATAATCTGCGAATTCCCAAGCTTCTGCCCACCATTTTGCAGGTAAGTCTGCATCAACTAGCATTGCCCGAACAGCTCCGGTCGTGACCCCGATTGACCGTTCAGCTGTTCCATTTGATGCTGAGGAATAAGGGACAGTAGGGTCAGCTATGAGACCCTCCTCCCGGAAATAATCTCTCCACAAGACACTGCGGAATTCTGGTGCGTTGTCTGTTCTAATGAAGACCATTAGCCGTCCCGTTATCCTTTCTGACTCTGCTTTATAGGTCTTAAGGGCTTGCAGGCAGATTTCTGCTAAGCGGTTAGGGAGAAAGAAGGTGTGTCGGTGTGATGACCCTCTATCATGAAATTTCATCGCGTATACTGCACCCCCAGCAGATTTTACACGAGCTGGCCCCCACAGATCGATATTCGTAGACCTTAGGACAACCTTTTCAGGTATCGGTTGACCATCGTACGGCCGTTTTTTCATGTTTGCGATGATGCAATCTTCACACTGACCCGCTGTATCTGCAGTTGTGATCTCTAACCTGTCGACAAGTTTGGTTGCTTCCTTGATTTGCATAAGGCCAAAGTGGGAAAAGCGTTGGTGCCATGTTGCAATATCCACTGGGCTCCGTAACGATTGTGCTGTCAACGCCACTGGCATAGGTACGGTGTATGATCCTGAGACTAGGTACATCCCATTTTTGAGCTTGCCAGTAAAAATTTCTGTTTTATCATAGAAGAACCGAACTTTTTGTCCTCCAAAGACAGAATGCCAGCCCTGCAAGGTCCATTTTGCTTATTGAAATCAAATTGGCAGTGACATTGGGTGCATGAAGTGCGTCTCTGAATACTAAGGTCTGTTCCTTTCCGTTATTGATCACTCGTATGATAACGTTTCCCATACCCAGGATTGTGAAGCTGGCACCTTCCTTTGACGATTGACCGACTATCTTTGCAACAGGCTTGTAGTCGATGAACACATCACGATCCCTGAAGAAATGTGTAGTGCAACCTGAGTCTGCGAAGGAGCACGATTCGCCGGACGGCACATTACCTGCAGCAAGTGCTACGCGTTCGAAAGCAGGTGCATTATCCTGGTATAGTGACTCAGGAATTTTGACAACAGAGGCAGAGAGAGCAAAGTGTCCACCAGGCAAAACTACTCCACTAGAGGTTGCTGATGTGAAGTTTGCACTAGGGAGCAAAGCGGTACGCTTTCCTTTCCACCATGAAGGGTATTGACCCTGTTTACCTCTGCCTTCCTGGAAACAGTCCGAATCAATGTGGCCTGTCTTTCCGCAGTTCGAACACTTCTTGTCCGAGTTTGGCTTGCTCCTGGACATGCTATTGACTTGGGCCTGGAAGGCATGGATTGTAGCTTCAAGGGCCTTTACAGTATTAACTGTGATTGTACTTCCTGCACTCGACGCACTCGATCCAGATCTGTTTGCAATGCGCTCGCCATGGGTGGTCAAGGTCTGTATGACCTTAACAAGGTCTGACTCTCCATACATAGTTGATACGATTGGGTCCCAGGATTCAGGGAACAAGTCGAGCAGTTTGACAATGAATCTATCGTCCGTTATCTCCGCTCCTGTGTCATTCGCAGCTTTTCTAAGCTTGCGCATTTTTTCAATATGGCCTCCTTCTCTGGCAACCTTGCTTCCATCGATATATTTGCAGTCTGACAGTTCCCTTTCACGCATATTGCGCATCCTCTGACTCCCTGCCCCATATTGTTTGTCTAGGAACATCCATGCAGCGTGGGAGGCTCTGTAAGGGTCAACACCTGATCCTGCGATGTCGGCTAAGTTGATCAAGATCGAGGACAGGGTGACGCTCTCGCGGAGTTCGTACTTGAGTTTGTTTGGGGTCCGCGAGTGCACAGGGGTGGGTAGAATGGGGAGGGAAACAGTACTAGCGGTTGGTGATGGTGGTAATGGAGTATCAGTTGGGCCTTTATTTTCTCTTTCTCGCTCGCGCCTAATGGGTTCAGGGATGGTAATTCGGTTTTCCCAATAATTGAGTAAGCCACGGGGTTTTCCATGCGCGAGCATATTAATCTTCCAGCTAGCATAGTTTTTATGGCCCTTACATCTCTGGTCTTCAGGGAGCAAAAACGGTAGGAGCATCGAGCTAGTGCCTGACATGGCAGAAGGTTTTAGTTCTTGTGAGTCGTATGGGGTCTTGTGGTCGTAATTCTTTTAACCGAGGGAACGGGGCCCTAACCTGTTAAATAGAATATAAGATATAACTCAGACGACCACGATATAGTGGTAAACGACTGTATTGATAGCTACCTGTTAAATAGAATATAAGATATAACTGGTAGCATAATTAGTAACTAAGTAAGGATTGAATAATCTGGATATACACACCTCAGACGACCACGATATAGTGGTAAACAACTGAGGTGTGAGACTACAAATAGGAGACAAAAATTGAGACATTAAGTAATCATGAAACATATAAGGAAATGGTGATTGAGTAGGAGTGGCGTAGAATCCATTCTCAACAGTTGTCTACTGGACCTTGATCATTCTTTTCCCATCCTTGATTATACGGCCGTCTCTTGGTCCATCCATTTCATCTGCCCTCAACTTAAAGTAAAGGTTTTGTGTGTTATATAATGATATAAAAGTTGTATATTGTATATTAAATAACTAAATAAACTAAATACAAATGTGATGAAATTTGAATATATTAGAGATGATGATGAACTATACAGAATAACAGACAGAAAAGTTATTGTTGCTAAGCCCAAGCCTGTATCGGTGCGATTATTAGATGATGGAAAAAACAGTATTTGATCTTGTAATATTGTGTCGTGTGTGAGCTGTGTGTGAATGGTGCGTTTGCGATTGCAAAGGGTGTTGCTTTCACGTAAACGTAGAGTAAAGCGGAGCGGTGCATGCACGTGTGGTGTGGTGGCATATGGTGCATGCATTTGTGGCAGTTGTTTACTTTGTGGCCTGCTCTGTACCATTTTTCATTTCAAATATGTTAAAAAATGGAGTTGAAGTTGACTTGGGGATAAAAATTTACCTGATTGCGATGGGAGCGGATGAGAATGAGCACCTACATACAATTTGAAATGATGCAAGTAGAAGATAGAAGAGGCAAAGACAAGTCTTGAACCAGCTAATTAAGTCTCATCATCAATCAATCATTCACATCAATGTGATGCAAGGATAGATTGATGTAGTAGAAAAGGCAGAGATAAGTCCTGAACGACCAAGTCATCTGGCGATAGATTGTTTGATCAAATGGGTTTTTGAATTTGTGGCGGTGATTGTGAATAGGTGATTGATGACAATATGTTCTGCAATGTGTGTGAGTCTTCTTGTTGTTAAGTTGCTGATGACCGGCATGTCCGTGCATGAACGTTGAACAACTGGGCCCCAGCTTATGCATTTGATGTCGACCTGCAGGCTTTTGCATCAAAATGGGATTGTTATGTATGGATGGAATTACGACGGCTTACAGGCAGGCAATAAATCAATACAAGAAGCTAAGCTAAATTGTTGAGTGCAATAGATTTAATCAAATTGAATGAACAAGAAAACATCTTCAGCTGTAACATACATACGTCACGATGCAATTGGAAAATGATTGTCTGATTAGTCAATTTTTCTCTGGCAGGTTAATATGATGAAGTAAAAAATTGAGCATCCATCATTGGAAAGGTTTGACGTATAGGAAGTTGTTTCTGTCAAAAATAGACCTTTGTGTAGCTTCATCCATTTCACATAGTATTTCAGTGTCCTCATCCGTCCTTACATGCACCGCAAAGAACAGTGGGCTGAGCTCTTCCATGTTCAACGTGGATATTGATCTCCAAATAATGGGCGGAGTGTTGATATCCTCTTCAAAATGCAAGTGTTCAGGACATCCGCTCAAATAATTTATGTCGTGATAGGGCAAAGCTGGACGTTTTGACTAAATCATAATGAGTCATTAAGCGTGTAATCAACCATTACAGTCAGATGAGATTCTCACCGCGTAATAAGTTTCAAAATGTTGCAGGATGGAAGCTTTGTGCAATGAGTTGAGAAAACCTTCATCCACGTTCTCCATGAATTCCTTAAAGCCAGCATTCCATGCACTCAACAAATTCATAATTAAAAGGTGTTTATTGTTTACGATACCCAAGTGAGCAAGGCTTTCCATGATGTTTTGGTCTTGTGAGAATACCCATAGGTGGGCTCTTGCTCCCGCTGGTATGTCAGGTGTAAAGTCACAGAAGTGACAAGCCATGGCTCCACCAGCATGGGTACGTTGTGTTGTTTGCGCTGCTGCTAACCCATCACACGCTTGAGGAGCACAAGAAGGTCCACGAGATAGTCCGTGAGAAGGTCCTGGAGACAGTCCATGAGAAGGTCCTGGTAGTGTGTTGGAAGAGGCCTGCCAGTGTGACGTGATAAGGAACAGAAAAGGATCATCATCAATATCAGCATGATCAATGAATTGTGTAGACGCACGTCACAATGACCATTCATAGCGCTGACTACTTTGGACTGGATATTATGAGGCGGTGGCCTTCCTACAAAGGTTGAATTTCGTTTCTTTTGTGTTTTGAGCAATCTCTGCTCTTGTTTTCTCTTATTCCTCTTTTCCTGTTTTCTTTCATGCAAAGCTAACGGTAATATTGGCCAGTTATCCTTGAAATCTGCTAATTCTGGAAATTTTTCTACAACCTGAGACAATAAGAGAATTAGAAATGACCCTGCAATTACGTTTCAAAAGGGTGACTACTTGGTCAACAAATTTATCCCAATCATCACCGTTTTGTTTGGTCAGCCACTCGTTATTGTAAAGAAATTGTTTGTCGTATGAATGTATGGCTTTCTGTACATATTGGGGATAAACCGATGCAGTAAGAAAGACTTCAAATCAGACATACTTGCATGGTTTTGAATTGATGATCTGTCCATTTGTACGCGGTGCAAATCTTGGAGATAGGGTGATGAGTGCTAATGTGAGGAGGCTTAGGTATCATTATAAAAATATTCTTATTGATGTTGAACAATGCGAGAGGTAACTAGTCGACCGCCGTTGTTGTCTTAAGGTATATGTAAGCCAAGCACCAAACATATACAAAAGATTCCACCAAATTCTATAGTCTCCCCTTCATTCAGCCTATACTTGACTAATGGGGTACTACTACTCATGGAAAACTTTAAACATTGTCACCAGGCATAGGAACTCATAATCTTTCTTCTTTTGTGGGTTGGGATGAGTTCCCTCTTTGCAAGAAACTCTGTCTCAGAAATCCATTGACCGAGCAGAATCTGCCTGATTCTTGTTTTGTTTTTGTTGCTCAGCAATCAAGACCTTTGACAGCGGCTAAGTAATAGTGCAAGAGGAAGTGCCATATGTCTCCGTTGTCTTTTGGTTTTTGATATATCCTTAACCTCTGTGATTACTTTTCATCAGGATACCGTTGTTCGTGGATTTGCCGTCAAGATGTACACTCAAGAAGGGAACTGAGACATTGTCAACAACAACATTCCTGTCTTCTTCATTCAGGACGCCATCAAGTTTTCTGATATCGTACATGCAGTCAAGCCCGAGCCTCATAACAAAGTTCCTCAAGGCCAGTTAGCTCAGAATTATTTCTGGGATTTTGTTGGTCTGCAGCCGGAGTGTATGTTCTTTTTTCTATGTTTTGTGCTCAATCTAAGTCTTCTTCAGCTGCTCACATGATTGCCCGTTGTTCCCTGCAAATGATGCAAGGATTTGGCATGAATGAACACCTATACCTTGATCAATGCCAATGGGGGTGCACTCCCCGAGAACCCTCCCATTGTGCGGAAGCCTCACAGGAAAAGGTCCGACCAGCTTTTACAGTTGTATACTACCTTGCCCAAGAAACCGACTATCGCATCCAGATGTATTGCCGTCCTTGTTGCTGATGGATTTAACAGTGCAGAAGTGCAGGCTGTGCGGACAGTGTTTGCTTTTCTTATTGGGCCGAGGAGAAGTGAGGTGAAGGCAGACTCCGGTCCAAGTGTTTTTGTCAATTACCACTTCGAGGGTCAGAGGTCAACACTGTTTGACGCGCTGTTTATTCCTTCAGGTGACTCTTTTGACAAATGGGTGGACCATCTATTGGGTGCGTGAGACGTTTGGGCACTGCAAGACTATTGGTGCAATTGGAGATAGTAAGTTTTCATCACTCTCTACTGCAACACTTTAGTGTCTCTAACAAAAAGTTACAATGAAGTAGGTGTTATTAGTGTTGTCCAGCATGTGGTGTCTCTTCCTGACTTGAAGTTTGTTGATCCGTCTGGAGGTGACAATGTTGTCAGGTCCTACGGTGTTGTGAGTACTGGCAAGTATGGCGTCATGTCTGACATCATCTCGATTGCGGCGGGTCTAAAGGGCTTTGTTTCAAACTTTGCGTTCAAGGTTAGCTAGCATCACTGATGGGATCACAAGTTGGATGGATTGGTTTCCTAGGTCATGTTTTGATTTTTTATTTTATACTCCTTTCTTGTTTTGACGCTCCTGACTAGCATAACAAATGGACAATGATGTTCAATGCCTTGTATGCAATACATTGAATAAACGTAATAGTGTTGTATAGTTCATAGCATAATCAGAATAATTGTGATGATCTGTCAATCAGAATCTGACATGGCAATTTGAAGGATAATTTGTATACACATACTAGATATTTGATTTGAGGTTGATTTCATGTAAAAACTAAACAAGATCCTCGTCAGCTTCACTTTCTTCCTTGTCAGTATCAATATCGCCAGACACTTTGTTTTCTTTGTTTACATTGAGCCACATCGGGGTAGAACGTATCTGCATGATGCGAGAATCAGCTTCTTCTGGATCAGCAAGTAGGATTATGTCTTGAATGTTGAAAGAGGCTGTGACATTAAATCACCCATTGTAAACAGATATTGTAAAGGTGACTGCAACGGCCGTCCAATTAGGTACTTCTTGATATGTGCAAGGTAAAGATTGATATTTTTCAAGGTTGAATTTCTTGTGACACCCGTTGTAGATAGGAACTACAGTTTTTTAGTGTGTGTGTAGGGTAGATTCATGATTGATGTTACCTTGATCACTATACGGTCTTACTGCATCATTCCATACTAACTTTTTTATTGGAAGTGAGCCAATCTTGTTTTTGCTTTGGCTGCAGCGGCATATGAATTCCGAGAAGTTGAGGCTTGTCTAATATTAATGTGCCGTAAGTGCACAATTGATTTAATAGATAGTAAATATGCATACCTGTATGATTCTTTTGCGTGAGCATGGTTGTAAGCAATACACCGTTCTGATTTGTGATAATAGATAACTTCTTTTTCTTCATAACAGTTCCTACTACAGCCATTGCACGTGGAAAGGTGCAGTCAGAGAAGCCGACTGAAATGTAATGTTGGTCTCCAATTTCAGTGAGATGAGAATGCATGACCATGCCAACAAGATAAAAGACGCAGAAGCCTTCAGACTTGGGGGAATCCTTGTGTTCAAAGACGTAACCTTGTCAGAAACCTTTGGGATTAATTGCAGCAAGATTAAGGACTTGAGAATCCTTTGATTTAGGGATTTGAGCATCCAGTTCAAGTAGACGCTGAGCTACACTGGGAAAATTGCCCTCGAGATTGATGACGGCTTCATCTGTTACTTGTGAAGTTTTGACGTCATAGAATATGCACTCAATGGAATCTAAAACTGTAGGATCATTTTTGTGGGGCGTAGATTGCATTCTGAATATTAAAATAGTCAAATATGGAATGCCACCATTTGCAAGAGGTTTTGACACGTACACTTTAGTCTGCGTGATTGACATAACTGTATTTGGAGAGAACATGTCCGTTTCTTTTCCAGTTGGATCATTGGATTTGTTAGAAAACAAAGGAAGCAAGTTGTGTGGCTGTGCCTTAGATGGCTGCAACAGAGAAAATACGGACGCCTGCAATGAAGACTGCTCAGGTGCCTTCCACAAAGGAAGCTTGGGTGCCTCTGATGAAGGAAGTTCAAGTGTATGCAATAAGGAAAGCTCAAGTGCCTGCAAGGAAGAAGATTTGGCCTGCGGCAAAGGAGTTTTGGGTGCCTGCAATGAAGGACTCGGAGGCTCAGGTACCTGCAATGAAGGAAGTTCGGATATTTGTAGCAAAGGAGGTTCGGGTGCCTGTGACAAAGGAAGTTTGCCAGGTGCCTGCGATGAAGGAAGCTTGCGTGTCTGCAACAAAGGCCCGGGAGATTTGCATGCCTGCGACAAAGTAATTCCAATCGAGTGCGTCGACAATCTAGGTAGATAAGGATATCAATCAATAAGAAATATATGAATAAATGAAAGAATGCGCACTGTTCACTCTCATTGGTGTTGCCTTTATTAAGGGTACTCAAGCTATTAGTACTAGCATTATCAATTTCTGCACATTCAGGATTTTTCATTTCTCTTTTGAATTAAAAATGAATTCATAATTAAAATCAAGATTGAATTGAAAGCATACAGTTCGTTGTTTGTAACCTTTTTCTTCTTTGTTGATTGTTCAATTATGAGATCGACTTCTCTGTCTGGATTTGATTCTTGCTTTTGCCTAGAATTGTAAATTTTCAATTGAAAAAAAGTGGATGTGATGAAGGTATAATATGCATACTTGGCTGAAGTTTGTGCCATTGTGATGGTTGATGCTTATTCGTTTATATCTTTCAAACTTTGTGTGCCTTTTAATTCTTTGAATGCTGCGTCATTTGCGCAATTTACACAATGCAATCAAACATGAGACTAGCATATTTACCAACAAGAACTAATTTGTGTACGTTGAATAAAGATCCGAGTTTTGATCAAATCTATCTGCACTAGCAATTTGCTGTCTATTTCTAGAAAAAGAAGAATGGAGGTGCTGAAAGTTGCTCGTCAGCAGACTGAAAATAACACGCCTTGGAATCATGATGTGATTTCTTTATGTTTCAGAGCGCACGTCATTTAGAAGATACTTAAAAGTGCTTATGTTCTGATTTCTGTTGCATCATTTTGATTTGTGTCGCCATTCTTCGACCAGATCAGAAAGCTTATAAGATTGTCAGTTCACCGCTCTTGCTTTATAATTTACACTTGAATACAATTCTAGGTTTTGTCCTACTTTCAACAGTATTTCGTACAATTTTTGAGTTTGACATGTCTTAAATCTTGAATCTTTCTATGAACAAAAGATTGGAAGTTCTCAGTACTGATGAAGTAGGAAAGTTGCATCATATTTCAGTACTATATTTTACAAGCTGATCACTAGCGCTGCAGTCAGCCAGGCTTCCTATTTTGCAGATTTGTGTCTTACAGGGGCATCTGCTTTGCGGCAACTCGCTTTTTACAATGACCTTTCCAAGATTGAAGAATCTTTCGAAGTAAAATCTGCATCTGGTGGTTTTAAGCGTCTTGTTTGCCGCAGGACCAATGTCAAGGCAATGCTTGATTTTTTTGGTTTTCTTGTGGATTTTAAGCTTCCTCCTCTCCCTAGCAATTATCGGTTTGTTTTTGATTCAGGATTACTCTTGTTTTAACTTTTTCTCTTACTTTTATTTGTGCAGTGTTTTCCATTGCAATTCTGATTCTCTGAATTACTTTGTAACGATTGTTGCTCCCAATACGTGCTCTTACTTCAGTGATGCATTGACAGCAATAGATCTTATTTTCACTTATTTTGATGCATTGTTTGCTGAAGGCAATATGAAGACTTACGCACGCTATCAAGTTTTGCCACATATTGATGCAATCTCTGCAAAAACAAGAATATGCACTCCGAAGGAGCGTAGTAACGTCTTTGTCGAAGAATCAATTCCCAACAGTGTCAACAATCATGGCGCTGTGACATGTCTTTTGCGTACTGGAAGATATGCGCATACTGATGACAATGTTATACTTTTTTATGAATTGGTCTAGGAACATAAGGAGAAGTGATTCAATCTTTGCTTCACATTTTTATCATATTTTGATTATTTTTGTTTTTATTATCAAGGCAAACTTACAAGATAGCTGCTTATCCTGGGGCCTTTTGTATTGGTCAATTTGTTGAGGCAGGGATTAGTTTTTGGACTGTCAAGATTGGTCAGAAGAATATTCCGTTGATTCATTTGGATAAGATTCTTTTGGTTAACAGGGTTGGAACAATGGTAAAAAGTTGCATGTATATATGATTCATGGCTGATGGACTTTTGATTAGTTACTCAAAAGCCAACTGGCTCAATTGCAGAACATTGAATTATCCCCATCAATCATTTGCAAGCGTAAGCACAAAGACAATGAAGACTTTCCACTACGGTCTGCAAAACACATTGACAATTGAGATGCACCAGAAGATGTTTCAGATGACAACAATGGCAATTAAGATGTGAAGCAAAGTCTAGAATTGAAGAAATTTTGCTTGTAATCTATGCAGACTTTTTGTTTTTTGCAGCAGACACTCACACTTTTGATATTGTTGCGTTTAATAAGTTTTACAGTATATATATATATATTGTTTTGTGATTGTAAGAGGCAGGTATTGTAATCAATTCAAAACATAAGCCAATCCATTCTCCCAGACATGATCTTTGATAAGTCAAACTTCAGAGCTTTTAAAATCTGAATTGTCTGCAACATCAACAACTTTTGTAACTTAATCATCAATAAATACAAGTCAAAGAACTTCACGTATGGGGATAACAAGTTCCAAATGAAGACTACTTGTTTGTTTTTAATTAGCAGTTCAATTGGTATTGGGAGTTCTTCTGGTAACACATCTACTATTTGCTAGAAGTAGATGGAACAACTGAATACATCAAAAAGAGCATACGTTTGACGATGATATAAGATTTTTTGTCTATGGCAATCTTAATGAAGGAATGCAGTTGACACTTTTGACGTAAGTGGAAAAGGTGTGATTGAACAATAATGTCCATCCAGAAGGACTTAGTGGGAGTCGGTAGCAGTATACGATTGTTTGTCAATATGGACCCTTTCGATTGTTTGTCAATATGGACCCTTTTGATTGTTCTAGAATTCAATCGCTTACTGTGGACATTTACAAAAGTAGTTCTAGATTGCTTCAGGTTTACTAGTACTAGTTAATCTTCCACTGTAACACCTCTCCTTTATGTACCGTCAATGTGACGATGCAGGAATAGAATAGTAATAGAAGTTCCTTTCAAGATTGTGCAGTTTTCACTATTTGTGAGCGCTAATTAGCTTGTTTTCTAATTTGAAACATGCTATCGGTACTTACCAATCAACGATTGAATTTGTAGAGTCACCAGGTCTTGAATGAATCATCATTGGTGTCAGGGGACTACCCATTTTGTCCCATTTTGTGCATTTCTCCTTTCAGGTGATCCTTTGATCGCACATCTCCAG
>JAGGAS010018913.1:0-13278 GCA_017657355.1 Termitomyces sp. K1Ac | reverse complement strand
ATGAGACCGACTTTCTGTCCAGGAACAGCAGAGCGGGCGATTGTCGAGGCCTTACCAATGTGTTGATGGTTACCACCACCGTGAGGATGGTCGACGGGGTTCATAGCAACACCACGAGTACGAGGCCAGCTAGGAAGGTACAGAAGTCATCAGAATAGAGACATCGAAAAATACAGGAATACGCACTTGTAGCGCTTGGCCTTGAATTTGTAGTACGCACGGCCAGCCTTGAGCAAAGGCTTGTCGATCCTTCCACCACCAGCGACAATACCAATAGTCGCACGAGCACCACCAGAGATGGTCTTCTTCGCACCACTGGGAAGACGGATGCGGGTCTTGTTCTCGTCGGGCGAGTGGCCGATGATGGTAGCGTAGTTTCCAGATGTGCGGGCGAGGGCACCACGGTCCCCGACTTTCTCCTCGACATTACAGATGATGGTACCCTCAGGGCACTGGGAAACAGGGAGAACGTTGCCGACGGAGAGGGTTGCCTTCTTGCCGCAGTAAACGAAGGCGCCGGTGTGAAGACCCTCGGTGGCAATAAAAGTCTCCTTGCGGAGCTTGTAGCGATAAGGGTCACGGAATACGACGCGGGCGAGGGGAGCACCACTGAAATTTAAAGGTTGAATTAGACATATTCGTGGATAAAATCTTAAGCGACAAGGCTCACCGGCCAGCGTCGTGGATGATCTCCTTCACGATACCACGAACGTAACCATTGCTCTCAGCGAAGTCAAGGTTGCGGAGCTTGGCAGGAGCCTTGTTATGATGAGTGTGCGCCTTGAACTGGATATCAAAGTCGAATTAGCGATAAATGCCAATGTTTCCGTATCTTCCAACGACGTACGATGGCGTGCGAGCGCCTTTGTGCCCTAATAACCCGACCCATTCTAGATTCTAGAGAAAGAGCGAGTCAGTAAAGAAATTTAAAAGTTTCAACAGCGACCCAGAAAATTTGGCAGAGCAAGTACATCCATCGTCACCAAAGCC
Source organism: Termitomyces sp. K1Ac (assembly GCA_017657355.1). Lineage (NCBI taxonomy): Eukaryota > Fungi > Basidiomycota > Agaricomycetes > Agaricales > Lyophyllaceae > Termitomyces > Termitomyces sp. K1Ac. Next base: position 12,288 of record JAGGAS010018913.1, on the reverse strand, counting down.
AATCCAACTGAAAATCCACCGTTTTCTGCGCCGATTTCTTCTCGAAGGTCCCCGAGACGTCGCGAATGCACTTGGGAAGAGGTTCAAGAGCGTGAAGGGGCATACTCACATCCTAGTGTCTTGAGGAAAACGTGTAGTCCTGTTGTCAACACTCCCGTACTGGGGACATTGCAAACAATACCAAATATACATTACGTAATCCATATCGTTCCCTACTAACTTCAACTTGGGCACAAGACAAGTAACTTGGTAGTACGTCTCAAACTCCATTTCAGGTCTCACATCATGTGGTTTGAAGCTAATAATATTATTCCGAACTCTCTCGGTTGACCTGGATTTTACGACCTGGAATCGGTCTAGATCTAATTCACAAACATCTGCGAGAAGATGTGACGCACGTGTTCTGGATTGCTTTGTTCGGGAACTCTTTCTGAACGTTCATCTTCAGATATGCCTCTGATCTTCCCTTCTACAGACCATACAAGAAAGCAGTATATGTTGAAGTACAGTTGGTCTATCCCACACAAGATCAAGATATCCAAGTCTAGCGAATTCCATGTTACAATGTCTCGTGAGCTGATCGTGCGCATATATGGGTAGTCTCAATGCTCAATCTCGCTGCCAAAGGTCGTGAAAGCTCTCTCAGACCGTCTCTGGATCTTGGCACAGAATCCGACAACGGTAGAAGAGGAATTAAGCGTACTACGCCAACAGTCGAGGATCAACAGGCAGAGATCCGCGTTGTTCTCATATCGCCTATGGCCATCCTCCATCGCTTTCGTACTCTGTATGAGCTCATGAGTGCCTGCAAAGGGGTCACTGTTGGTATGCTGTATCTGAAATTTTAGGTGCTGATAAAATGATCTGCTTTTCGAAAGCCCTGACTGCCCTCCACGACAAAGGACTAGTACATGGCTCAGTCACATGTTCGAATATCCTCCTACAAGAGGGGGATCGTGACAAGAACGAGATCGATCCAGATTTACCCCAGCAGGACATTGATGGCGCAGAACTTACTCGAATTCGCCAAAGACGTCACCGAAACGCCCTTCTCAGTGACTACGACCATGATTCAACCCATCTGTATCCGCGTCTTGTATGTTTTCAAGTATCGAGAATCGACTAACTATAAAGTGTGACTCATTCAAATTCTTAGGGCTCTGTTCCATACGTAGCCATCAAGCACCTCATGTCACCTGAATTCCCTCACACGATCACCGACGATCTAGAATCTCTCTTCTGCGTGGTAATTATGATCAGCGTTTTTCTTCAAGGAACGCGGACCTCCTTCGGTTGGTCTGGATGGGAGCCAAACCATTCCGTAGGCTCCTGTGAGTCCTGTTGGCACTAATCTTCCTATCTCAACGTTGCCTAACACAGATGAAGATCCCTACCCGGATCGTTTCCAGCTCTCCGACTTTGGAAGTAAGAGACTGGGAATCATGTCGGCTTTCAGCATGCTCCTTGAGAAGATCCCTTCGTATTTTTCTCCCCTTGAAGAATGTCTTCTTGACCTTCGGCATGCCTTGTTCATACAACCGGGCCTTGACAAGTTTGGCAATGAAGATATCGACGTTGAGATGAAACATACGGAAAATCTCCAGTTATTTGCGGCGGCATTTGAAAAGGCCATGAATAAGAGAAATGTTCTTCAACAGGGCACAGCTATTCCCATACGCCCTCCTATAACCGCAGTCTTGGACGACGCGGACGCAGAGAAACCAAATGCACACACTTGGTTCATGAATTACTTGGCGGGGACAGACTCTCCGATGGCAAGCTCGTCGCTCGACACGACGAAGCTCACTGGCTCTTCCCAATCTGTTGAGCAATTCAAACATCGTCGCACTAGTTCTGGGTCTGTCGATGTCGATGACGATGACGATGACGAGAGTACATCATCAGGTAAGTTGTCAGAGGTGTCCTCGAATGATCATGATATGGTAGCGTCTACATGACTCTCATTAGCGCCATGCACTTGGTATCTTTATCACATATGTACCTCAGCTCACAGTGTCTAAACTGTCCATCTAGCTCTTGATTTCGAAACCCACTTGCATGAGTTGTAGGAGCTCAGTGACTTCAATTGACATAAGGTACATATCATCGTGATGATGGTACGTCTAGTACAAATCAGTGATATATGTATATGTATCTGCTAGGTATGCAAATACAGTCAAATATACAGAGATTGAGGCATAACTAAACTGTGTATCTGGTAGCCATGGGATTCTTCCTTTCAACAGATATACATTCGTCAAAGGTCCGAGGATAGACCACAGATTCTCATCAAATTGGCATGGTATAAAACATTACACCTACGCCTTCTTACGAATGCGGAATAAATAGGTGAGGAAATAGATGCTCAGAGTCTGAGATTGATTAGATACGGACTCGTGGATTACGACAGAGGCTCACGTTGAAGGCAATATACGCAAACAGGATCCCGATGTCACGCCACCGGTGGGAGTAGAAAATATTGTAGTTTGAAGCAAGGAGCTGATCGCTAGAACCCACACTGCAAAAGTTGCAGTTGAAGGTGTCGTCCGGATTAGTAAGGTAACCACCAGCAAGGGTAATGAAGTTGTTCATATATTGCGCACAAGTCATTCCGGAGGGAGGATTAAGCTGGACAAACTCGACGGCAGAGCACTGAAGATCAAAGTGACCGACGGCTTGACCAAGAAGACCTTCGGTTAGGTATGTGTAGGGGGAAACATGATACCTAATGATGCGTTGTAATGTTAATGTAGATTGTTCTGCAAAGTTATGTGTGCACGCATGACGTACATCCACTTCCACCAGCCCAATTTCTTGAAAGGCTGTAAGACACCCATGCTGTTCACGTTGTGAAGGATGGATTAACATAAAAGGCAAAGGGCTTACAACAGAATGACTAGAGATGATGAGAAAGAGACCAGCATTCCTGCAATCTCTGGGCTAGAAGTCATCGATGCAGCAGCCTAGAGAAGAAGTGAGTAGGTAAGACTTAGACATGTAAATCGACACTGTACTTGTCCGATACTTGTGTAGTAAAGGGGGTACACAAAACCGATAACAAGATACGTATATCCTGCCCTCGAATTATCAAAGGCGATGGTCCAGTACCAGCAGAAATACAGCAGCGTGGAGGCTAGAATATTCCAAGGAATCTCAATTAAGATTTGTGATGTGATGAGTGCGGTCCAGCTATACATGCGGCTCGGGCGTTCGCGCATTTCGTAGATATTTCGCGTTGCAATGAAGGGCACTTGGAGTTGATTCGACATGGGAACGCTAGACGTTGCGCAACAGTCAACATGGTACTCAAGAATGATGTTGCAATGGGCTCACCATATAGTTGTTGCCATAAAGATCGCCTGAACAAAAATATCAGTCACGAGTGTATTTGGATAGGCAAGAGTAAGGATCCGTACGAAAAGCTTGTTCTGGGTCCCCTGTTGACTGTTTTTCTGCCTCCAAAACGTGAAACCAATGAAAATACCACTAAATATGTTCAATGCAAGCTTCGACATCAGATAGGTCGGGTCTCTCCAATAGGCTTGAGCGTTCCGCTTGAGCAGCAGAGCTACTTGGTAGGACCAATTCGATGTAAACCTGCGGCGAGATGCCGCCGCAGCGGGACGACGATTACGACCCTCTTTGTGAATGGTGTCTATTTCCATTTGTATCCTGGTTGACTCCTCCGATTTAAGCCAGATGTCATGCCAGTCCAGTTCGCTCGTAGCCGTAGCTCCTGCACCTATCACATCAAGCATGAACTCCGCACTAAAATGTAATGTCTTAAATATGTCCAGCAGAGAAGAAAGCACTCACGGATTCTCGTCAGGGTGACATGGGCGGGATCCATTGCTTTCAAAGTAGTCAAGTAATGTAGTCGCGTTCTTTCCCAGATCACCAAAGTACACAGTCTGGCCACCCTTCTGAAGTAGTAGTATACGATCAAAGGCCTAGTGGGCACGTCAGCTATGGCATCTGGACAATTCTGATGGAATTCACCTGGAATAATTCCGCAGAAGGTTGATGAATACTGAATTAAGTTTAGATGCATGCTTACAAGAGATGAGAGTACGTGCGTACGTGCACAAGATAGCCTGGCCATTATCAGCCAAACTCCTCAAAAGAGACATTATACTCCATGCACTCTGCGAATCCAGACCAGATGTAGGCTCATCCAGAAACAAAAGAAGGTTCGGCTTCGCTGCAAGTTCAACGGCAACTGTGGTGCGCTTGCGGTGCTCGACTCCCAATGAGCCAACGACAGCATCTCCATAAGCCTCCAAGCCACACATCCTCAAGCATTCTTCCACGCTGTAGACAGTGATTAGGATAGAAGAAATCAACAATTTGAACTAGCTTACTAGGCCTTTTTCTCTTCGAACGGAACCTCGAACGGCTGACGTAGTTGTGCAGAGAACAGCAGAGCCTCTCGAACAGTAGCCTTTGGCATATGTGTATCTACCTGTTGGCAGTATCCACTATCATGTATTTTTAATCAACGAGACACATAAAAAAAGAAGGCGACACATACGTCTGTGATTGGAAATCCTGGGGCACAGCCTGACCATTCACAAACCTGTCGCCAGTGACGACCCCGACACTGACACGGTGAGCAAGAACATTGAGCAGCGTCGTTTTTCCGGCACCGGATTCTCCCATGAGCGCAGTCAACTTGCCGGGTATAACATAGCCTGTGACATCTGACAAGAGTTTTCTGTCCTCGCCAGAAATGGGGATGGTGTAGTTGATATGCTGCCACGAGAAGATATCGGACATAGATGGTACTGGAGCAAGTTTTTTCCCTGAAGCAGTGGTGCTACTGTTCAATACAGGGATGGATTGCTCTTTGCAAACTGCTTCTTCGTCATCTGCCTCGGTGGCCTGCGGTGCGGATTTGGAACCGTGTTTAAACAGAACCACGGGAGATTCGCTCGACATAGAGGTGCTGAGCTGGGAGAAGAAGAGCAGGAAACATATGAATCCGAACAAGAACGCCATGAGGATTCCGAAATTCTAACAAAACTGAGGAACTTGATACTAGAATGCGACGAACAAAATTTACTCACCATCCATGTATTAGAGAAGGAGAATGTGAATGAAAGTAAGGTGTAGCGAGCACCATTGACAAATTCAGAACCGGGCATTGAGCCAACAGTTGTGCAGACTTGGTTGGCGAGCGAAACACTCTCATAGCCAGGGCCTGACGGGACAAGAGTTGAACATCTGGCATTGATAGTACGGAACTCATTTGTCAAAATTGCCTCGAAACTAGTAATCAGCGGTCAGTCGCAAGAACATGATGCATACAAAAGGAGAATTACCCGTAGCGGAGGGGCTGAAGACATTGGAAACACGGTCAGAGGACATCATTCACAAAAAGCTATATCCGTACGTTAAGGAAGGTGATCCATCTCAACGCACCAATCATAGTAGGCTTCGTAATCTGAAATCCTTTATTACGAATCAGGATCACTTAATAATGGGATATAGCAGCATAACTGACCAGTGTAGAGGGCAAATGCGAAGGTGGAGAGACCGGCTAGAGTCTGGGCAGGTGCTTCAGATTTGAACGCGGCAGCAACAGCTCTAAACCAGGCTTTCATTGCGAGGAACATGGAGAACATAAATAGAAGATAGATGCTATAGGACGACTCGGAGTCAGAGCAGATTCCTTAGGTCGAACAGTTTGTAACATACAAAAATTGGGCAGGCGTACGTTGCAGCCCGATCATAAAGTATAGGATGACTCCATAGAGAGCTGTTGTAACGAACGTGATAGGAACGTCAACCAAAGTCAAAGCCAAGGCTTCAATGAACGGATGGTAAAGCGCAGAGACCCTGTGTCGATGGACGATGGGACGTTGGGCATATCGTGTCGGAATCTCAGCCATAGTCATAAATGCTGCAAACAGAATAGTACTGTACAATGGTCGATCAGTAAAGTCCAAATGGGAAAGAAAAGGTCGTACTAGAATAAGACACTTCCACGAGAGAAAAAGGTCGAAGTATCATCAGGGGTATTGATAAAAGCGCTCCCCACAATCAAGGCCTGGAAAACGTGTAGGCTCCAAAAAAGTGGATAAGTTCATAGTTGGAGCGAGACTCCGATGAGGAACTGACAATGCATTCATGCACACAATTGCATTGCTACCACGCATCATCTGAACTTGTCTCAGCATGACAGCGCGTACTTGCAGAGGAATACTAATCATGTAAGGGCTGCATGGAGAAATATAGTCAGCGCGTCGTCATGATACGGTGAACAAGGAACAGGAACAATGAATGAACCTTGCCAGCCGCGCGTACTTGGAATGCTCGGCTTGAGCACTTTTTTTGAATTCCAAGGCATGATTGGGATTGCCAACAAATTGTGAAACATAGTCATTCATTTCCTCTATATTAGCTCTGCCGAAAGAAGACTTCTTGAAATATTGAGTGAACTCGTCAGCGGCGCGAGGAAGGGATGTGACTCCGGGACGGACGAAGCGCGCATTGGGATCGGTGACGGATACCAGGAAGTCGGAGGTAGTCTGGCGGTTGACTGGCTGATATCTAGGGTACGAGGTGACTCAGGTGAGCTAGGGTTATTCATGATGATGGTTGTAACGTCATGTGCGCACCCCATGTCGATGAAATATTTTCTTGCTTGATCTGCCGGACCGAAGTATACCATTTTCCCTTCATAGATTACACAAACCTTGTCGAAGTGACGATACAAATTCTCTCCGGCTTGATAAAGGGAAACCATCGTCGTAGATTGAAACGTGTCGGTGGCGGTACGCAAAGCACGAATGTACTCGAGAGCAGTGCTCGAATCGAGGCCTCGTGTCGAGCTGAAAGTGAATTATCAGCAAACGCAAGCCAAGGAACCCAACAACATACTTATCCCAAGTAGCGAGGCACGGTCGAGTAGCGAATACCTCTGCAATGGATACCCGTTTCTTCTCTCCGCCACTGATTCCACGTATCATGGCATCACCGACAGGCGTCTTTCTAGCAGGCCTCAAACCAAACACGGTGAGGAGGTTATCTGTTATTTGGTTATTGTATACATCTCTGCTCTCGCCAATGGGCATGTACGGAGCTCGTGTTTTGGCAGCGAACTTCACAGTATGTTCGACGGAGAGACCGGGGAAGTGAATATCCTCCTCCTGGCAATATTGTACATCACCTCGATAATGATTTTTGATGTCCGCCGGACATAGGGAGTCGTAGCAAATTTCGCCCTTGACAACATAATATTCTTCGTGCCTATTAGCAATGGTTTTGAGGAATGTGGTGCAACCGGAGCCTGGGCGCCCCAGAACCACTACATGACATCTGCTCAGAAGGTTAGAAAACAGGACAATGACCGAAACATACAGAGCATCTCTCCAGGTTTGACAACACCTTCAAACCCGCTGAGAATAGTGCGAATAGGTGGGTGGCGAGAGGCGCGAATACTGGCTTGTATTGTCTTGTAGCTGAACAATGAACCAAGCGTAGGCTGATATGTGTTTGACTCTCCAACACCGACTACTTCAAGGTCGCGGAAGACAACGCCAAGCGTTCTAAGCTTGATCTGTGCCTCCTTGTGTCTGATTTGAAGTATGTGCACGGGCACAATACTGGAATTTCATCTAAGTCAGACTCACCTGCGGACGAGAGCACGAAGGGCTTCTTGAAAGTCGAATTTTTCCGGGTCATTTACTTCAGTGGGGGTCACAGAATCAGAAGTACCAAATGAGGGGCCGGCCTGCGAAGACTCTCCTTTTTGGTCAGTTGTAGCTGAAACTCGCTGTTTCTCATCGACCATGGCAGTAGGTGCGAACGTCGCCCTGTTTGGGGGCATGAGCTCCATGTTGCTGATGCTTATTTCCAATTAGAGTCTAAACCACTATATACTACATATGTGCTTTACATATTCAGTAAGTACTTACATTTTGAGATCAAACTTTGTAAAAAATCGACGGATCTTTGCCGGTTCTGCCACTTTCTGCCTTGACAATTGAAGGTTTTCCACAAGGTTGATTTGGCTAATGTTTGTTGAACCGATCAACATTTGGGCAATGCTATGAGCTACTACTGGAGATTGGCCAGGAGCCTTGACACCGTTAGCACCCTCGGTCCTCAAGTTGGCTAGATAGAGAGAGAGGATAGGATAGGATAGGATAGATTACCGACGCGGTCCGCGCACGAACAGTCGGAGGTGTTTCCTAATTGGGAATATCAGATAACCAAGTTTGATCAGAGAGAAGAAGGAGAATGGCCGCTGAGAGCTCCTCACGCTAGCCGCCAAGTTCCAACGTAAGAGAACAAATTAGATGGTAGAACTTCCGACAAGGCAGTGCTGGTCGCGCTGACTAACGGGCCTTGGAGACCCAATATTTTGACAGACAGAAATAACAGAAATACTTGGGCCTTGAAGCTTGAAGAGCCGACTTCTACTATGCTGCAATCAGTCATGATAATTACTTGTGGCTCACATGATCTGACAGATCTGAGCAGGTAACTTAAGTATCATGAGGTCTGTTAGAACAGCTGTCCTTCGTTGTGAACATCTTGAAATTACTTAGACGACACGAAGTTGCTCTGAATTTTCCAAGAAGTGTACGCCATATGTAGTCAAATTGAAGAGCACATCAGTCACTTCTCCATTTGACTCGATTTGAATTTATAAAGGAGTAACCGGGACCAGGGTGGACATTATCTAATTGGAAAAATCGAAGGAGAATCGAAGGAGAAAGGGTGTGTGATAAAGGGTGGCCTGGAGTGGAGAGAAGCTTGCAAGTATGGGACAGATCAATGGGTTCAACACAAAATCATCATGGAGGGAATGATCATGGGCAGATTGCGTAATCAAAGGGGGGTCCATTGTTGTTGTTGGTGGTGATTACCGGCGTGGCATTGTAAGTGTCGAAGTCGTCGGAACCGTTTCTTGATGACAGATGTGAAGTATGTAAGTATTAAACCCCTTAGACAAGAAAGGCTGAAAAGCCACCAACTCTTTCAATATACCAATGTCCTGAACAAGTTCTGCACGAATATCTTCTGCCTTATTCGTCCCCTTGCAACAAACACGACAACTAGCCCTTGTATTCGAGCCTTGGGTTTCTTGCCACTTTCAAGTGTTGCTTGATTTTCCTGTAGGATGGATCACGAATAAGAGATGTAGTAATACCACATGAAGCTCATTCACACCTCGCATGCCTTGATGATACCTACAGCTATCTTAACTGCTGCACTAAAACCAGGGACAGGTACTGCTTGCGCAATTGGATCGAGTATGGTGAGAAAATCTTTTGCATTCTGGCTAGCGTATTCAACAGGGGTAGGAGTGATGCTGGACTTGATTGTAGTGTCCTAGATGCCAGATTTGATTCATTGGAGCCAATCCATTGACTGAAATCACGCACATCAGGATGATTTTGGGTAATATTCATCGCTGAGGATGGAGAACATGACAGGCAGAAGTCGCTTACCTGAATGGCATATGGTGAACAAAGGGAATGACATCGAGCGGTAGTGAGAGGTGTATCCACTTGTAAGTTGGGCACAATGAGAAGTACAACATAGAGATGATTGGACCATCGCACGATCCTCAAACAAAAATCGGACCTGTCGCCCTTTCAATATCGAAATATCAACTCTCACCTTTCTTGTACATCCTTTCGAGTAGACTCATCGCATGCATCAATCAAGGACCCAAGATATTTTCTCAATAGACACACTGCCGGATTCAGACCGTGCCTTTCATTTGCAAATATCCAATACTTGAAACGACGGATGATGGCCACATGATATGTTACACGAGTTTGACATAAGAAGCAGGAAACAAGCCTTGTTGACCATTGTACTCTCCTGTCCACCTGTAGTTTCATCAAAATCAATGTCACAGTTCAACAACACATGGGCATAAATAAGATAGTACCATTCGTCCGAAGTTCGTTCTGTGACCAGCACATGTTCGTTTTCTTTGATTTGAAGGTCACCAGGGTCCTAAAGGGTGATGTATCACCAAAAGTTCAGGTTATCCTGGAGATAAGAGCTTCCAAACTCACCGTAGAATCATAATCATACAAAGCCAACGCCCATTCCCCATGAGCCTCCTCTGGCTCCGGTTCTGGCTCCGGTTCTGGCTCCGGCTCCGGTTCAGGTTCTGGCTGCCTCCTAGGAAGTGCCGGGGCCTCAGAACGAGTGGGCGGCGGTGCAAACGTATTTCTCTTAGGTGGGAAAGCAGGCGGGGGTGGCGGTGCTGCAGGAGGCGGGTTGTTATTCTTGTGATACAACGAACCAATCATGGCTCCCGTGGACGAAGTGTTGAGATTTCCGATTTTCTGTGCATCAAGCTTTGAGCCCAAATTGATAGACGTGCATCCTCTTAGTAGCCCCTAACCTTGGTAGAAACGAGCCCTGATGCACCAGCGGGTTTTTGAGCAATAGGCGGTGCGGTTCTTTGAGGTGGTGCGTTGTCATTGTTATTTCGTGCCGAGAACGCTGCGATTCGGCCAGCTACGCTGCGGCTAACCTCGGGCTCTGGCTCTGGCTCCTAAGGAAAAGCCAGGGCAGAGTGATCATTCGTAAGAAGAACGTATGGCTTGAATGATAAATCAGCAAACTCACAGGAGGGCTGTAAGAAGTTGGCGACCTTGTAACTCCGTGCTTCAAGACCCCCGAAGCACCAAACGCGCGGTGTGCTGCAGAAGCAGCAACTGAGGCCGCTCCGCTCGACCCAATACCAGAAGAATTAGAGCTTGTTGCAGCGAGCTTTGCAAACACGTCAGGTCGAGATGCAAAATATCTAGTGATAGATCAGCCGAATTCGATCCCATCGTTGTACACGACATACTCGTCCAGAAGAGAGAAGAAAGCCTCTTTTTCGTTGTCCTGGAGCTTTGCAAATACCATTTGTGAATGCTACGTTGTGAACGATTCGATAATTGATGGGTCCCTTTGGGACTGGCATCACATCAATCTTACTTATCTTGACAATCAAGTGCAGAGATCAAGTCGGACCCATCTGGGTATTGATCCCACCTGTCCCACGCGTCGAACTCGTCGCAGAAATTATCAGATTGTATACATACCTTTACCTTGAACTCATAGTAAGTTTGATTTACGACTGGACTTGCCTAATTATTAGATATAGTTTTACTGCTAAAATACATGATACATATCAATGATTTGTATTCATGGATAACACTGTCATGACCATCAACTGAAGTCACTACAACTTATGCAAGGGGTTTCGAAATCAAGAGCTAGATGGGCAGTTTAGACACTACGAGGTACAGACGTCATAAAGATATCAACTATGTAGTCCGGGTGTGTGTGCATGGCGCTAATGAAAGTCATGTAGAGACGTTACCATATTCGAAGACACCTCTGACAACTTATACTTTCGTCATTGTCATCGACAGACCCATAACTAGTACGACGACGTTTGAATGGCCGAACAGATCGGGAAGAGCCAAGGAACTTCGCCGTGTCGAGTAATGAGCTTTCCATCCTCAAGGGAGAGTCTATCCCTGCCAAGTAATTCATGGACCAAGTGAGTGCATTTGGTTTCTCTGAGACTGCGGTTATAGGAGGGTGTATGGGAACAGCCGTGCCCTGTTCGAGGACATTTCTTTTATTCCGGGCTTTTTCAAAAAACGCCGCCACAAACAACTGGAGATTTTCAGCAAGTTTCACATCGACGTCGATGTCTTTATTGCCAAACTTGTGGAGGCCCGTATGCCGAAGATAAAAAGACAATCTTCGAGGGGAGAAAAATCCGAAGGGATGTTCTCAAGGAGGATGCTGAAAGCCCACATGATCCTCTCTTCTGCGTGGTGATTATGATCAGTGTTTTTCTCCAAGGAACGCGGACCTCCTTTGGTTGGCCTGGATGGGAGCCAAACGTTGGCACTAACGTTCCAACGTCGACGTTGTCTTACGCAGATGAAGATCCCTACTACCTGGATCCTTTCCAGCTCTTAGATTTTGGTAATAGAAAACTGGGAATCGTCGCCGATCGTGTGAGGGCAATCCGGTGACATGAGGTGTTTGATGCTACGTATGGAACAGAGCCCTAAGGAAGGATTGAAATCAGAGTCACTAATCGATACTTCAATGCATACAAGATGCGGATACAGATGAGCTGAATCATGGTCGTGGTCATTGAGAAGGGCGTTTCGGTGACGTCTTTGGCGAATTCGAGTAAGTGCTGCGCCACCAATGTCTTGCTGAGGCAAATCTGAATCGATCTCGTTCTTGTCACGATCCCCTTCTTGGAAGAGGATATTCAAATATGTTACTGAGCCATGT
>JAGGAS010018912.1:0-15034 GCA_017657355.1 Termitomyces sp. K1Ac | reverse complement strand
ATCGGCAAGCCATCAGGCAGCGTGACGATCTGTGACCTGCCGACTTGGGGGGCCTGCCGACTGCGCAGGAGGGGATAGTATTTACACTCAAGTCTTTTACATTTATCTGAAGTGTGATAGAATGTGATCGTGGCGTGATCAATCAGATCTGAGATGGTCTGATTCGAAATTTGAATCACGCCGTGGCGCTCCATTGGTTCACGAACTCTGGACGGGATAAATCATATGAGAAATGCGAGTATATATCCTTTTTCTGTTACTCCTTATATATATATATAAGTCGAGGAAAGAGTTTGTGGCAAGTTCACTAATTACTTCAACATACAGTGGACATGAGCAATGTCTTGAGAGGAGGATCCAACCAACTCTGTTCGGAAATTTAGTGACCTGAGCGTCCTATAGATAACTGTAGTACATCGAACCGTGGCTGCAGATGTGAGGAGAAGAAATAAAAAGCGAGTAAAAGGCGGGAGAGCTTGGGGAGAGCACAGCAGTGGTACCGGCGGCGTAAGTCCTAGTAGGGCCATCTTAGGGATACTAGTTTTCCAGCTCGTTAGTAGTAGGATTCAGTGGACCAAGCTTAGGGTATATCTGTACTAGGGAGGACATTAGGCAATGCTCAATGAGCAAGGTGGAGAAGAGGGACTCAGTTGTACAAAGCGTGGATATAAAACCCATGAAAAATAAAATAGTTGAGATCGTGGGGTGATTTTGCTAGTCTGGCCCGGGAGTCGGCTGTTGATGCGCTCATGCGATGACGCACTGGCAGTAGTGACCACCGTATCCGACTTTCGTGTCGGCGTCCATAAGTTCCTGCACGAGTCACGACTCCGGGAGGTTGTCGGAGACACGGGTATGCATTCATGAGAGGCGTGGTCAGGAGTGATGCATTGATGTTGAACGCCGTGTCAGTGAAAACATCCATTGGAGCAGATGAATAAGTACTATGTAGTACATAGTGCCACTCAAGATACGAGTCTCGTGCCTTCGACACGAAATCGTAGCTCGTAGGCATTCTTGAAAGGCGGCCTTTGGGCTTGTCATGGTTGACCATCACCATGATCATTGTCCGAATTGCCTCATGGGCCGCTTGAGAAACACGAGGCGTACACATTACTATTGACGGATATATGGAGTTATAATATAGCCTATGGACAATGGTCCACTGTTTCGGCCGCAGAAACAAAAGTTCCATTTTCAATAAGTAATAGCTACTTGATTCTGCCAATACTGAGCGGAGTAACGAGGCTCAAGCGTCGAGGATGTCGAGTAGACCGGTGACCGATCCCTCAACGAAGGCAAGCCTCCTTGTATTCGTGGAGGGGTTAGCTGGTCACCAGTCTAGACGTTAAGACGAGTCACTTTTATCGGGACTTTCCTTTGTTTAAGCTACTCCACCGTTTTTCGTTTGGTTTTTCGAATTCGTCCCTGTCTTTTTCTTTTTTAAGCTACACTATTTGCTCTTGTTTTGACCATTGACGCGTAACCTTACAAATCACAATGGCTGATCATAGTCGTTTGTGGCTCGAAAAAAAGTCCTGTACACACCTGAGGCCTGACAAAGGCGGCTTTCATCGATAAAATGCGCAATGGTCGCGTTACGAACACTAGTTCCTACCTTTCAACTTCTTTCCCGAAGCCATACACCTCTTCATGATGCTTGATGTCGCATACCCTTTATTTCCCATTTTTTCCTTCGTTGGTTCCATTCTTGCATTGATTCCACTCTTCTGGCACTTTCAGGCCTGGAATTCTGGGACATGCTTTTACATGATATGGGCATCGCTTGCATGTCTTAATCAGTTTGTTAATTCAGTGGTCTGGTCTAACAATGCCATCAATGTTGCTCCAATATGGTGTGAAATATGTATGTGATTTGCTTTTTGAATCGTATTCCAGTCCAAATGATTCATGCCTTACCAGCGATTCGTATAATGCTAGGAGCTACCGTGGCCTTACCCGCTGCTTCACTGTGCATCAATAGGCGTCTCTATCTTATTGCTACTGTCCGGTCAGTCGCCACAAGTCGCCCAGAGGTGTGTTACAATCTCTACTTCACATTTTATCGTGTTAAATCCATTAACCAGAAACAAAGAATCATTCTAATTGATGGTCTCATTTGTGTTCTGTTCCCCTTGATCTTTGTTGCTGTTCGTAAGTAATCTAAACCATCGGTCCGATGTCAGAAATCAATCGAAGTTTCAGAGTACGTGATACAAGGTCATCGATTTGATATTTTTGAAGGCATAGGATGTTATCCTGCGATTTATAACACTCCTATCTCATATCCTCTATCGGCAATGTGGCCCATCGTGATTGGTTCGATATCCGCGACGTATTGTGGTATGTAATTCAACCAGAGAACACGATGTGGATTCATCCTCTTCCTTCAGTACTTTCCATCCGATCCTTCCTGAGACGGCGTGCTGAATTCGGTCAATTTCTTGCATCGAATAAAACTCTGACTGTCAGCCGGTACTTCCGTCTCATGGCGTTGGCCACAACCGAAATTCTATTAACGACTCCTCTTGCCCTATTCATCATGTGGCTTAATCGAACCACCAGCCCTGTCCGTCCTTGGTTAAGTTGGGATGATACCCACTACAATTACGCGCACGTTGGTCTTTTCCCTGCCGTTCTCTGGCGTAATGGGCCGCGGTCAGTAATCGTCGCAATGGAATTGTCGCGATGGTTCGCTCCTCTCTGCGCGTTCGTCTTCTTTCTCTTCTTTGGCTTTGCGGAGGAAGCGAGACGCAATTATGGTGCAGCGTTCCGAAGCATCATCAAGTTCATTGGATGGATTTCTCATACTAAAACTAACACGAAGAAAATTTATGATAATACGACGTAAGATCTCTCCATTTTGACCAAACTCTTCCTCAGCGTTTTGTCAGGTCTTCGTCTCCTGCCGGCCTCATGAAAACTCCTCTTTTTCTGCTGCCCCCATACTCTTCCGCTAAGGCGCTTGAAACTCATGCAAAAAAGCACCTATCACTCAACTTGCCATTCAGTGACATACAACAAACCTCATTCTCTAAATTTTCCACGCCATCGCCACCTTTTCATTCCTGCGATGCTCCATAGATACACTCTCACGACTCAGCAGCTCTTCATGATTAATATGACAAACGGCGACAGCTTGATGGCCCTTCTAACGAGTCACCAGCTCCTCATGATTATTATGACAAACGGCGACATCAGCTTGATGGCCATTCCACCTTCGTATTTCTTCGTATTTATAGGACCTCCATTAATGACTTTCAAAGTAACGTTTACAATAGAAATGTAGCGTATTTGTAGTATACGCGGCCTTCCTTATGACTATGTTACTATGGGAGTGGTGAAATACGCGTGGTCATCACACTTTTCCCTTACACTTTCCCTTTGTCCTCTAATTGACTGCTGCGATTAGTTGTAAGTATGATGATACGTTGGTCTCGATTGGGAAGTGGTTTTAGGGACATTGACTTGGGGCATTGACTTATACCAAAAAGTCGAATTAATATCGAGTCGGAAAAACGAGTGGTTTTAGGGGCAATGACTTATACAAAAAGGCCGTATGACTATGTTACTATAGGAATGGTGAAATACGCGTGATCATTAATCATCCCTTACACCCTTTCGCTTTGTCCTCTAATTAACTGCCGCGATTGGTTGTAAGTATGATACGTTGGTCTCGATTGGGGAGTGGTTTTAGGGACATCGACTTGGAGAGAGTGGTTTTAGGGGCAAAGATTTACACAAAAGGCCAAACGTACTAAGTACAGATTTCCGATAGGTTGAATAGAAAGCGAAGAAATTGAAGGGAATAAAAATACAACGTTGTATGGCAAAGAAAGAAAGAAGGAAACCCCTCAACCTTTGTTGGGGAATAAGGACAGTGAGCATGAGTTGGGCGAGGTGGAGCATCTACTATCAAATACTAGGAATGGCCGGCCAAAAGAATAGATAGTCTAAGAAGAGGAATGAATTAGATAACTCAGAACGTTGGAGAAACAATGATCCCACGTTTTGCAGGAGGCGCAGGAAATGGAGGCCCGTCATTTTTTATCAATAATTTGCTCTGTGAACAAGTGAAGTCAGTAGTAAACGATTTCAATAGTGGTGAGGACCGACAATATTCATGCTAGGACGCAGAAAGCAACAACTGTACCAGCGCCCTCACGTTCTTCGTCGATTAATGGCTCGTTGTAGTCGTCAGACTGTTGGTAGATCAAAAGGCTTGGAGTTGGCTCGTTTATAACGAGGTTAAGCTCGGAGATGTCGCAAAGAGATGTGAATGTATCCATTTGTGTGGGATGAGATGAGAGGGAGCTGACGATATCGACTTAAGTGAACGCAAAGCTACACGGGAGGAACGGGGAGTGCGACTGGGACTTGAGAGTTAAGCCCTACTCTCAGACCTTATAACGCCCTAATCATGAACAATGACACTGGGATTTGGCCGTTTGGCTGGCCCATTGTGCATTGTTCAAGGGATGAGTCGCTGAAAGTAAAATACTTATGCAATCGACTTCTAAGTCGGAGTTCAAAGCGGCAATCAAGAATCAATCATTGCTGTCGCACGGGTTGACCCCTGACGCCACCACATTTTGGCCTCTTGAATCGGTGTAACAATAGCAACTCGCATTGGACATATGCCATGTGTGCTCCAAGTTGGAGCACATTGTTAGAACAATGGCCATTCTAATGGCGTTCGAAGGCTCATAAAGAGCGCTAACCCTACGTATCCTGGATCGGCACAAGTTACCCATACTCTGCCAGACCAATCACATCCTTAACCTCGCTGTTGCACTATGGACACCTTCGACCAACTAAATTTCTCGTCCTTTGACGCCGATCCGATGACTACCATCGCCCTCACTTCGGAACAGCCGCCGCGACTCCATCATCACTCAGTCGATGAACCTGCAATTGACTCGGACCGCTCATCGAATGATTATGGCAGCTTTTGTGTTATTGCATGAGCGCACATCTGTACGTCGTCCGTCTATCGATAGGATAGGTATCTCATTGACGTGATCTAAGTAGTCGGGCTCTAGACCCCGAATCTCATACCTTATTTTCCTGATGCTACCTTTCACTCGAAAGTCGACAGACTCTGGACAGTCGTCCTACGTTCCTTTTTACATGACGTTTCCTACGTGCACGTGGAACCAGTCCATCCTCTCTTTCTGTATCGTTATTTATCGGTCTTGTAGTCTACTAAGTACATATCACATTCTCTACTACATACCCCCCCAGTTGCCAGCTTGGAAAGCCTTGAGAATGACCCAAATATCAGGGTAATACACAGTAATAGCGATTTCGAGGTGATTTGAGGTGGATTTCGAGGTGGATTTGAAGAAATTAACAATTTTGCTCAATGCTACCCTGAAAACCCCGACATCAAATCAGGTCAAATCTCATCACGTAGCCTTGTATGAGAGAGTGTCATCCTCCGATCGATGGCCTCAACGTCGATGGACGTGGCAAAAGCAGGCGGTACTACCTAGGTACTACGGGTAGAGAGCTCGGGCTCTTCAGCAAGATAGACGGTCACGTGATGACAATTGTGGATCATCGATCAGGCCCAGGTCCGGGGGAAAGTCGCGAAAAAGTTCTTTTGACGCCTTTCATCACCTCATTGTGCAGCCATTGTCGACTTCGTTGAAATAAGCCTTTGATACGATGTGTGGACCTTTCATTCCCCCCAACTTCTCGTCATGCACCCAGAGCTCCCAATCTTCGCCTTCCTTACCGCCACCCTCGTCCTTATTCCTATTCCTTGGCATTGGCGCGCTCGAAACATAGCGACACTCGCTATCATCTTCTGGCTCTTCGTCGCCGATGTTATCTACGGTATCAACTCCATAATCTGGGCTGGCAATGTTATAGATAGCGCTCCCCTGTGGTGCGACATCTGTAAGTAACGATTACCTTTGGTGTGGACCAGAGATTAACAGATCTTCCAGCAACAAAGATCGTGGTCGGTGCATCCTTCGCACTCCCTTTGACCATGCTTTGCGTTTGCAAACATCTTGAACTTGTCTCATCAACGCGTCAAGTATCCTACGACAATAAAGACAAGCGGCGGCGAATGATCTTCGAGTCTATCATGTGCTTTGGGGTTCCTCTCATGTTCATGGCCCTCCGTGAGCCTCATCTTCTACTCTACCGATACGCCATCTCTGACATACTACCTCTAGACTACGTTGTTCAAGGCCATCGCTTTGACATTTTCGAGGATGTTGGGTGCCAGGCAGCGCTGTACATATCTGTCCCCGCTATCATGATCGTTTGGTTCCCTCAGCTACTATTTTCCATCATCGCTTTCATCTATGCCGGTGAGTCGCTTGGCTTGTATCTGTTCGTCCTAATATTTATGATCGCCTTTTGCCTTTCAGCCATGACTCTTCATCACTTCATGCGCCGCCGACTCACTTTCGCTGCTCATCTCCAGAACTCAAATTCTGCGCTGACGATGAATCGCTATTTCCGTCTCATTGCAATGGCTGTGACCGAGATGGCATGGGGTACAGCTTTCACGGCATTGAACTTGTACAATAATGTTGCTCCGGGCCTGCGCCCATGGACCACTTGGGCTGATGTCCATTCGAACTTTTCGCGTGTCGATCAGTACCCTCGCGCACTTATTCCTCCGCAGTTCTTGAGGACCATGATGGTCTTTTGGTGGGTTATGCCTACGTCATCCATCATATTCTTCATCTTCTTCGGCTTTGGCGAGGAGGCTCGAAAAGAATATGCCAAAGCTTGGACTTGGTTCAGGACAAAAGTTCTCAGACGCTCGGTCGACTCCTCACCGAAGATTTATACCAAGGGAAGCAGGTTAGTCCTTTTACAGTCCTCTTCGTCAGCCTTCACGTTTGCTCAATCTACTTCCTAGCACCGCTCGACACCTTCATCTCGTTGACCTTAAAATCTCGAACAACGATCACAAGCCACCTCTGAACATCTCATCCACCTTCATCTCGAGTCCATCCGTCCCCACCCTTGCCTCATCCTCTTCGCGGAGGCTCAAGGAGGCCGAATTCGACAAAGTTGCATCTTTCCACGACCAATACACCTCTTACCCTCCATTTCCCGAATCCGTAAACGAGGCCACAGACCTCGACTTCTGGTCATCGAGCCCGACTCCGACTCAACATCTCCCATTCAGCCCACCTAGTTTTTACCCTCTATCGCAACTCCCTCCTTCATCGCACCCGCTGGGCATTCACATCACGATACATCGCCAGAAATCGGTCGATGATATTGTATGATTATGAACTCCTTTCGTTTTGTCACCTCGTTTCTGCTGATCTCTTGACCTTCGATATCAACTACGAATCATTCTTTATCTCTCGCACACACCTCGTTTCTGCCAATCTCTTGACCTCCGATATCAACTACGAATCATTCTTTATCTCTTGCACAACTCCTTGTAGAATCTCATCAACCTATCTACCAGCACCAACACAGCCGACAGTGCCTTCACGCTCCTTCTCGTCTAACTTATTAGGTACTTCGAATCTTCTCACCCTAATGCATCACTCAAAACACTAAATACGCCAATGTTTCAATGACAATTTTGTATCCCATGTGTGGAACTCAGATGTCTGCCCACGAGGCGGGCACACTGGTGGGAGGCGACAAGACTAAATCATCATGCCCACTCATCTCTCCATATTCGCTGTTACCTACAATGTAGCAGCCTCTCTGATGAATCTGAACCCATCTATCACAGACGAAGAATGTTAGGCCAAGTGATAGCCCCAAGACCAGTTTGTTCATGTATTTCAGCACCAATTGATCACCTGCAATTGATGGCCGAGTACTATTATTCCTTCTCACCGGGTGGCTCACAGCTACGTTGCCTGAGCCTACCACTCGAATTCTGACCATCGGACTGCTACACGTCGAAGCCGATCTGCAAGTCCTACATGCTCAAAAAAGACTGTCAAGATAGAATCACGACGACGCTCTTATCTAATGTAGAAAAAACATAGGTATCGCAAGACTTCGTTGCTAAAAACAGGCTCAAAATCCGCTACTGTGAATGACCCTAATAATTTATTCCCCGAGTCCATCTCATGCTAATTCTATTATATATCTGAGGGCGAACAGAATGCGAGTTCAACAAGAATCAAAGAAACGACTTGCCAGCTAGTCGAGAAATCTTTCAGTTTCGTAGGACTTGCCTCCGGACAATATCCTTGGACACCCGACCAAGCCCAGCCTACCACGGAGAATTTCTGAGATATTGATGTCAGTAATCTGTGTACGTACGAATTGGGCACGGGTTTGATCTTGGAGTGGGGGTATTCGGATGGGTATGCAGTGTAAAGTTTTGGAGTGCACTCGCGCTGACAATCGGAGTATGAGTCATGTGAATGCATGAATGTTATGCAGATATGTTCATACCTATGCGATGGTGCACCAGGTAGGAGGACGATAGACAGAGTCCTCCTCGACTGGGACCTCGATATCGACAATCTCGGAAGCGCCGCTAGAGGTCGTCTCAATCGACAAAGTAATGAAAGAATCCATTGAGGATGGTGATGATTTGGGAAGTCGTTAGACTGGAGAAGGGTTAATGAGTGGATGGATAGACTCGGATAGATGTTCAGAGATTCTGTGCGAATCGACATGGGGTGATCGAAGGTAGCATTTATACGCACGAGTAAAGGGGCGGGTGATATTCCAAAGGATTGTTGGCCATTGTCTGGCAACATATGGCCCTCTAAGGTTGGCCCTCTTTATTCGATTTTCATTTACGATTCTTCGAGAACAATGGGTGTCAACGAATCTCAACCCCGGCCATGTATTTCACGAACGCAGATCATGTGTCTCTAGTGAATTGATGCATTATTTTTCGTGCCCCGAGAAGTTCACCGTGTTGTTAGGGGATGGCAAATTGATCCCCGTCGAGGAGCGAAGAGGTGATTTTGACAAAGAGGGACACGGGTGGATGATTGAGGGTTGTTCGGCCATTTCCTGATCGGACATGTGCCGAATGGTGCCGTTCGACTCGGCTCCGAGTCCAGCTCGTTGATTTTCTCCTGCACATACAATTTAGGGCTTGGTGAATAATTCCTGAAGAGATAGTTACACTTGTTATTAACAGTAACTATCTCTTGGGCCTCCAAGACCATTATTTACACAAGTTATTAACATTAGTTACAATCCTGTTGATAACAAGTGAACAATGAAATATTTACAGATGTAACTAATGTTCCTGGTGTAAATAATGTAAATAATTGCTGAGGGTACCGTCAGAAGTCCCATACATCTCTAATTTCATCCTGCAATGCTTGAGCCCGGATTTCCTGTTGAGGTTGAGTGGAGTTGGTCTTGTTTATCAATGGCGTCTCGGAGATCATGTCCATCAAGGCAACTGCCTTGATGTTGACACAAGTATCCACTTCAAAGGCTACGGGTCGCACTTCCACATCTGTAAATGCTTCGTTCACTGGTGGGAGATCCTCGTCATCCTCTGATTCACTGTCGCTCTCACCAGATGGATTTCTAGTTCCATCACTCTCATCTCCTGTCTTCTCGGCTCGGATTCTCTCCAGGGTCTCTTGATCAATCTTTCGAAACTTGACAACAGGTTGGTATCGTGTTTCTGGTGGATTTTTGCTCTAATAGAGGTACTCTAGTAAAATAGTACAGCTTTATAATGGGTACATACCTTATGTTTGCCATACCATTGGTTGATCTGAATCATGTCAACCAGTGTATGGGCCGTCTGATTTCCGCGGAGAGGAGAGTTGAGCCATGTGAAGGTTGAGTTTGTGCGTTCATCAGGCATGAAATTGACAAGGATGGAGAAGAGTTTGATGGCTAGAAACTGGTATGTAGTCCATCAGTCCATTGCATAGATTTAGGACACAAGATTTCTTACTGCAAGTACTTGGGCATGAGGGTGCATCTCAAGCAGCTTCCACCATGCCAAAGGATCTTCAACATCCTCTGATTTTGCTTTCCAAAAGGGCCACTCCTGTCTCCAGTAGGCTTTGAGTTGATGCTTCAATTCATTTGCCGCTTTTGCCACTCCCAATGTCGTCAGTAAATCTTCTTCTGCCTTTGAACACTTATCAATCTGGTCAAATTCATTTTGTAATAGTGTCTTCAAGCATTCTTTTGCCTTGTCATATGCCTCAGGATATGGCATCAAAAGAGCACAATTCCCAGTCTTTGGATCAATTGCAGGGATAACGATCGTTGGTACTTGTGGTGCAAGAGCAGGCTTTAGATAATCTTTGAGTGAATATCCTGATGTATTTCATCAGCACATTGAACTGAATGGTAATCTTTTACTTACGTGGGTCAAGAGTAAATGCTGTGAAGTAAATGTTGTTTTGAAAGAATTCTTTGTATCGTGCATTATAAATTATTGTCACTTTGTTTGAGAGTGTCCGAGGGATGCCGGTAACATCGGGACCTTTCTTGAATAGATTGTCTAGTGTGGCTGCAATTGCAAGCCAGAATACAAAGACATCCGATGGATTAGCATGAGCAGCCTTCAGAGACCAAAGAGACCGAATAAATGGGGCAACGATGGTGATGTACTGAAGCATGCTTGTCTCAAATTCATTGAACTTGCCTGTTGTGCGGTTCAGGAACATTCCCTGCACCTTTGTGTTCTGTATCACTGAAATTAGTGGTTGAACATATAATCATAATGAGTTTATAATTCTTCACCTTGAATTTGATCACCTTATCGATCACCAGTTTACGAATCGCAGAAAGAGAGGGATCAAGTGCTACTGATGCTGACCAGTGAGTGCCGAAATGTGTTTTCCCAACTTTTTGTAGTGCTCTGACTGGTTCATCATCACCAACTGATTGTCGCTCCATTACAAGCATGGCAGTAGAATATGAGGACTTGCTGAAATGCTTAATTATTGTCTTGAGAATAGAAATGAACTGAGGATTAAGTTGCCATGAGCAAATCCTGTTGTTGATTAATATATTTGAAATAACTACATACCGATTTGAATTCATTGAGCTTGGTGACATCTTTGATTGTGTTGTGCCCGTGGTGAACACAGTCACACAGATTGAGAATAGTTGTTATTTCTGATGCCACTTCTCGCCATGAGGATTTTGTGACATTGGTACTGTCTGAACACATAGCTGCCCAACGGCTGAGCCCAACCGACTCAAGTGTCTGATAACATATATTAGTATACTTATTCACTTTCAATCAACAATTTATTCGTGACTTACCTTCATCAACTTTTTTTTGATCCATTCAGTAGTGTGACACTCATCGGATCCTTCATGACCATCAAGGAAGAAAATTTTACGTGAAGGGGTAGTCACGTGAACTGTATAAAGAGATTGTGGCTTCCGAGTTGTCGTTCCATCAAAAGTTAATGTCAGATTCTGCTCTTTCTTGAGAAGATCAATTTGTAGATTGCGAACGAGTGCTGCCTCTCGAGGAATATAGTTATCAGCAAAGGCATTGCTTGAACTAGGTTTGTACCGAGGATTGAGTGTTGTCATGAGTTCCTTCCACTCTTTGGTGTCAAGAAGGTGTGGTACAAGACCACAGACACAAATGAGGCGCATAATGATGTGATCGACTTTGATCTGGAACTGCTTGGCTTCTTCATCCCTTCTCTTGGATCCTGCTGCCCGAAGCTCGCTCATATCAAGTTTATTAGACTGTATTCCCTTTACAGGCAGTCTCCGAGGTGTCTGAGAAGGTTCCACAGGCAAGTTCAAGTTTGCAGGTGACTCGGCAACAGATTGCCCGACTTGTGAACCCATAAGCTGAGCACCAAGAGATCCATCAACAGATTCCTGTACAGCTTCCTGATGGAGTTCAGGATTGTGAGCAGCAAGGAATTTGCACTTTGATGAATGCTTCAAGACACGACTAAGAGATGCATTTCCTTGTGCCTCATATTTACACTGAGGTGCAATACATGCCCAGGACTTCTTTCCTAAGTCACTGACATATTTGGTTATGAGGCGGCTCATGAGATCATTAGCATTGCGTCCTAATGCTGAATTCGGCTGGTAGATAGATTTCTACATGAAAGGAGTTAATTTGACATGTGCGGAGATAAGTATGGCCCACATACCGATGGCTTTGGCTTCTTGATTGGTGCCTCAGGTATCTCTCGAACAGAGTGTGCTCGTTTACGTGTGACATCCATGTCATTAGGTATCTATTAAGTACAATGGAAGTATGAATACTCCGACATTCAAATCATCAAATATGAGGTATTCATACCTCAACTCCATGAGTTTCATATACTTTTTCAGCGCCAATTGCAACATCAATTACCCATTTTTTAATGATGTTATTGGAAGGATATTTTTTACAGAACTGTTCCAAGAGTGGATAAAGAGCGCAGATCGGCTCACCCCTTTCCAGAATAGGCAAGATTCCATCACCAGTAGTCCGAGACTTCCAGCCAAAGACATGTTCGAGTTGTTCTCCAAGTGTACAGATCTCATCTCCTGTCTTTTCAAGCAACTCAGGATCCAGTTTGAAGTTGAGAAACAAGCCGTATTTAGATTCTGTAGGTGATTTTGGCAGAGGTAGCTGTGTAGGCAAGTGCTTCAAGAGATGTTGTAGTCTCTTTAAGACTTGATCCAGTTCCTGTAGTGAGATCGATTCCGGTGCTGGGTAGGGCATCTTTGATCTTTTGGAAGACTTGGAATGAGTAGGGAATTCTCGGGCTAGCACCGGCTAACATAGGCCTAAGTGGATGTGCCTGAAAGGCTCTCGCATATCGCAAAGGCATCAAAAATCTGTAGCAACAGTTTGCCGAGATATTCACATTTATTAACATACAGTATGGGACACAGATCGAGAGGAATGTTAATAATAGTTAATAACATGTTATTAACATTGTATATATACACATGTAAATAAATGACTATTTATTCACCGAGCCCTAATACAATTATCGACCAATAACTTATTCCGATCTTCATACCTCTCGAGCTCATGCTAAGGGCGAACAGAGTACGACTTTAACGATTCAAAGAAACGACTCACCAACTAGTCGAGAACTCTTTCAATTTCAGAGTACATACTTGCCCTTCGAAAAATATCCTCGGACACTTGACCAAGCTCAGCCCACCATGCGGAATATCTGTAGATCATGGGAAGGTTAGTCTTTTTACAGTCCTCTGCCTCAGCCTCTCGTTCAACCTGCTCTCTACATCCGTCCACCACCACCATCTTGTCGATCTAAAAGCTTGATCATGAACGTTTGAACGTTTGAACCACGATCACAAATCTAAAAATCACATCTAAACACCTCATCCGCCTTCATCGATCATCTTGAGCCCATCCATCCCCCACTCTTGCCGTATCCTCCACAGAAGCTCGAGGAGGCCGATTCGGATTCGACACAATTTCATCTTTACATGATCCGAACTCCCTCCTATCTGTAACTGAGGCCACATACCTCGATTTCTGAACTCACCATCTCTTGTCCGGCCCATTTAGTATATACCCTATATCCCAATCTCCTCACTCATCGCACCCGCTGATGACATAAGGTATTCACGTTACGATACACCGGCAGCAATCAGTCAATGAGATTGTATGATATCAATTATGGACGGACTCTTAGCTTGCCACCTCGCTTCTGCTTATCGTATAACCTTTGATATCAATCGCGAACCATTTTCTCGATCTGTTGCGCAACTCCTTGCAGAAACCTCATCGCTAAACTCATCAACTGGTATCGATTCCTTGGACAACGATCCTCCGCGCTCTTTTCGGCCCAACTTATCATGTGTCGATGACACTGGTAGCGATTCCATAGCTGACAACCTTCCGCGTTCCTTTCGGCCCAAGTTATCCTATGTCGACATCGACTGGTACCGACTTCTTGGCCAACAGTCCTCCACGCGCCTTTCGGCCCAACCTTATCATGACTTCGAATCTTCTCACTTCATGTATCACTTCAGACACTCGTAACCAATGTGAATGCCGATGTTACCATGTGGGGAACTTGAGTTTTTGTTCACGAAGTCTGGTCACGTTCAAGTTGCGTAACGGAACAAAAATTGTCGACATGGTCGGAAATCCTACATCGGGAATGCTGACCTCCTTATTACCATGGTGGAGTTAATGTGACTGCATCAGCGCCCAACAGTCATGTGAGGAAATATCCTGTCAGATGGCACAAAGATGATCTTTAAATTCTGAAGCAGAGCGATCTCACACTGTTGGGTGGCGACAAAACTATATCATTATGCCCCCTCTCATCAAGATCCCCTTCATATTCGCTATTACCTACAATGTAACAGCCTCTTTGATGAATTGAAACTCATCTATCACAGACAAAGAACGTAGGCCAAAAGATAGCAAGATCAGCTTATTCATGTATCTCAGCACCAAGTATATGCCGTTATCCCGGGTGAGTAGTAATACACTCAAGTGACGGACGAACAATCTGACTGTTCTACTTTAGACCATGTTCTGGCTGGCCGCTGTAGCAGAAACAACAGCGCTTTTGATAGAAACAGATAGGACATGATCAGACATCACAAACCGCCGTGTCGTGTAGATCCTCATGCTCAGCGGCCGAATCAACGATCTATACCTCACATACCTCTCCGTCGCGGGTTCGTCCCTCGTCGCAGGGGGTACTGGCTCCGACTCAAGTCCTTCCGCACACTTCGCGAACTCTATACGTTCGAAATGACTCTTCGTGAAAACCACAGACTCGTCACGAGCGGCCCGTACGGCTACGTCCGCCACCCGGGATATACAGCATTCCGACGATTTTCATCAGGATGTGCGGCCGGTTTGCCTCGGGTGGCTCGTGGGTACGCGAGCCGGGGATTCTTGAAACACTGGTAGGGAAGGTTTTGTTTGGAGGGTTCGCGGCTGTATATGTCAAGTTGTGAATTAACCTACTGCAGCGTGTGTCCGAAGAAGATGAGTCGCTGAAGGCATCGTTTGGGAAGGAATGGGAAGATTGGGTACCCAAGGATCCCTGGTCGCTCATTCCGGGCATCTTTTGAATAGTGCATCTTTGATTGAGCACGTTCGATGATGCGAGCAGGCTAG
>JAGGAS010018910.1:0-11123 GCA_017657355.1 Termitomyces sp. K1Ac | reverse complement strand
TCTTATTTGACGGCTATTTTAGGTTCTCTAATCTATACAAATTCCACTGGACCAGACGGGCAAGGTACTTTGCAAGACGTCTCGAAAGATGCGGCTGTCTGAATTGTCTGAATTCGTTGCAAAGATTCTGTCAACGAACTGGTGAACTTTTCCATCCAGAAGATTGGACATCCATTCAGAATCTCTCTCCGCCGATGCCATTTCGAATTGTAGCATCCCGTATGAATGGATAAGCTCGAATTTGACGGTCATGAGGACAGATTGTGCCATGGCCATAAAGGAAGATGATGTGTTCGTTTCTAGACAACGTATGATTTCGGCGTAGGATGGTAGTGGACTTTTGGCTGTTTGAGCAGATGTACTCGTTTCGGCGGATTGTGAGTTCATGTTCTCATCAGTTCGTGTTGCTCTAAGAACTCTAGCACGCGCTTGTACTCTGGGTTGTCCATCTCGTCCTTGTTCACGACTTGTGTCACTCAGGAATTTGCGACAAAGCATGACCTTGAACCTGTAGGCAGCAGCTGAGGGGTACACATTGGATAGAAGCGCCGGAAGCTTTTCCAAGCCTGCGGCAGTCAGGCCATTGTAGAGCGATGCAACGAACATCGACAGATCCAGATGTGGCGTAGCTGAAAGATTGATCAACTACACCTCTGTCAGCTTATACGTTAAAGCAGTCACAGCCACCAACCAGTGTCATGAGTCGAGAGCCCAATTTTTGGTGTCTACAGTCATTTTGTTCCATACAAAAGAAGATTATGCGCAGTGGGATTTCTGTGTCCCACCTTGGTCCTGTCCTGCCTCGAGGAGGTGGGATATGTTGGAGAAGAAGATTTGAAAAACGACCTGTGCATGATTTATTTAAATAATCCGGTTCCAGCATCTGTTAACGGACCTGAACCACGAGAATAAGCCAGTTTCTCATCTTGTTCAAAGAGGAGGATCAGCCAATCAAGAGTCGGCCAAGCATCATCACCAACGATCGAGTTTTCAGAATCGTTCATCAAATTATGTTCATCAAGATAATGCGAACGTTTCTTTCTGTTGTCTGATGACATTGAAAATATCTGTCCTCGTTGAGTAAAACCCTGTGCTAGGATACTCCAACAGCTTTTAGCCCTCGATATGCACATTGACTGGGGGCCTATGACAGACTCAAGCGAGCCATCATCGCCAGCCTGTGTAATCGACTCATCCTTCCTAGGATCATCATAGAACGGAAGGGCAGCGGCAATAGCTTCAGGAGAGTTCGTTATAGCAAATGAGTTTAACAGACGGCGCGCAGCCAGGACAGCTGTTCCAGATGGGATCCGTTTCTTCAAGCTAGCCTTACTAGGGGATAACGGGACATCTGTGATGACAATTTCGTGTATGGAGGGAGGATTTTCTGGTTGAAGAGCGATATATATCAATTGGCGAATATGTGAACTGAAACCAGTTAAGGACGGTCAGAACCATGGACATGAGCTGACATGAGATATTCACTTACGCTGTTGGCTTGTAACTTGGGGATCTTAACTGTTCCAGGAGAGCAATGGCCGACTCAAATTGGCCTTCCTCCAAGCATGTGTCAACTAGTCCACGCTGGTGTGTGCTCATCTCGTGCTCGATAGCACCATCGCGTTGTTCTACGACGGATGCCATCATGGCTCGAAGAAACGCGTTCAAACGCGTGACGTCACGTTGGGAGTTTGATTGTCACATCGTGAAAATCGAACAGGATGGATGGGCCAATGAATCTACACTGACCCCGATGATTTAACTCAAGTGAGTACCCCAAATTTGCTTTGCAAAGACCGAGAAGCCCAGAAATCGAGCTGCGCGTGCCTTTCAAATTCCTAAGTAAGCGGTCTCCTACGTTTTTTTGATATCATGATCTGATGATAACAACCATCACAAATAGCCATACACAGCCTTCACATAACTCTGACGATCTCACAACAGTAATGTCTACTCTGTTACTCCGTATCCACAGACTCGCCAAGCCCCGATTCTTTTCACCGGCTCAAAGACTCCTCACTACCATGGACACCGCCTCCCCAGGACCGATTGAAACTTCGATTCATGATAAGGTTCTCCTGCAATCCCCATCGTTTTCGTTCGACTGAGTTGTATTCAGCTTGTCCAATCCTTACAACCCACATCATTGTCCCTCACAAATGATTCGTGGAAACATCGACATCATGCGCCAATGCGAGCCCAAGGCGGAGGTAATGGAGAAACACGTAGGTCTCTCGCCACACAATTATAACCAATGACCTCATGATATGAATATTTTAGACTTCTCTGTACAAATCGTCTCAGACGCGTTTCAAGGGAAGGTAAGTTTCGTCAAATTTTTTCCTCCAAGTGACTCTTTGGTTTATTTTCCCTCAGACGACCATGCAGCGACACCGCATGGTATATTCTGTTCTATCCGAAGAATTTGCTCAGGGACTGCACTCTCTGTCTTTAAAGACTAAAACCACTGATGAAACTGTTGCTGAAATGCAGTGATTTTTTCAACTCTTAGTGCACACATCCCAATCAATTCGCGTAAATCGCTTGTAGTTTTGGCATCAACGGTGGCTTGCCAGGGTCCTCGTTTGGGCAACTGCATCAAGGGATGTGATGGATTTCTCTAGACATTCTCATTCCCTTCACGACAATGCAACCTAACAGTCACTACTGAGTAATCTACGGATCACCACATTAGCTATGATTAAGTAGCTCCCTTCGCGCCAAACCTATCTGACGATTGCGAGTTGCACATCAAAGCAGTACAAGACCTCACCACTGTGCTGTTGGCTGTGCTAACTGTATTTTCTTCGAGGGTAACTTAGGGAACACTCGGTAAAGCCTTTGATATATATACTGAGTTAACCGCATCAATGAGTTCTCACTCAACTTGATTCGCGCTACCCCTTACCATGTCATCTTGGTCGGACAACAGTTCTTCACACAACACGGAACGTCCAGTTCTTCCGTCAATCCGTGATCTCTTTTATGGCGAGTAATATCTTTAGTACTTGAAAAAGCAGAGAAGTAACGAGTAATTGGACAGACTTACGTACGCCTTACGACTCCCCATCTCGGACACTTGCTCGCCTGCGTGTCAGTGATGACGGTGATGACCCCACTGGTCATGTTCCCTTGCGGTTCAATTCTCTTTTGAGTACATCCAGATCCCATGAGGAGCTTCATCAGAGATCTCGTAAACCTCAGTACGAGTTACCCAAGATTCATCCAAATCCACGACACTCTCCAGAACGATGTTTTGAACCACACTCTACGCATGCATTACATCCATATAAAGAATACCATTCAGAAACGAGTCGTTCCTTACCCTCTTCAGATTCAAGTGGAACAACAGATTATGCCTCGCATGAAATGACGCTCCGCAGGCGGGTATCATTCAATGCGCCCTCTACTTCCTATGGCTATCCTTGCACAGTCCTCCATCTTGAGGAAGAACGCACGCCTGTTGTCCGCTATGGCCACGATTTTCTAAGTCAAAACACAATGTCGAGACATTATGCTTCTACAGTAGGCCCTTCCATGAGAGGTATGGAGGACCAACGAACCCCCGTCGTACGATATGGTGGCATTGCGCATCAAGGAATACCTCTGACCTCCAATGCCCCAGAGGAAACTCACAGTGGAGTGTCCTCGTCGAAATATGAATGCAGTTACTGTGGGAAAGGCTTCAACCGTCCTAGCAGTCTCAAAGTAAGTGTCTTGACCCTGTTTTACTAACCGCACGCTTACCGCTTGTCACAGATCCATCTCAATAGCCACACAGGGGCTAAGCGTAAGTCCTGGCGTATTTCAACTCTATGTTACCTTTCTGACAAGCTAATTTGCTTAGCATTCGTGTGTCCGGTGGAGACTTGTGGCCGAAGTTTCAGTGTTCTGAGTAATATGCGAAGGCATGCCCGTGTCCACGCACAGACTCCATTGTCCACAGACCCTTCCAGTGACGAGGAAAGTGAGCGCTCATTTTCATTCACTGGTTCAGCCCCGCCGTCGGCTACCCTGAGTAGCCACTCCCGCAGCAATAGCACCGCCTCTGTTTCAAGCACGGGCTCACGACAAAGTCATGCCTTGAATGATGATACAGCACAAGATGATAATCGCCAGGAGAAACGTTTCCGCATCAATCCGCACTAACGAACTTTGTCGACAATACTGTTATTGCACGGTCACGGCGACCATAGGAATACCTGCTTGAATGCTATTTCAATCCATCTTGATTCTATCTTTATTGCCTTCACTCACTTACTCTTTGGCTCACCTCTAATTTATCGTATTGATATTTATTGACCTCGTTTGAAGGTTACCAACGACACTGCATAATATTTTTTAGCCTAACAACACCCTGTATTTCGTATGCACAATGAAATTTCCGCTTCGCACACCGTGACGTACTAGTTATCCAGTTTGTTCAGATCCGAACTTGTTCGGTTTTGATATATGTACATACACGTTTGCCGAGTCGGTGAAGTGTGAGCGTTTGAACAAGCATCGTGCTGTGATTGCGTCACGGCTTTGAAGGTTTCATACACTGGCATACATACACGGAATGAGTTTTTACATCAATACTTACTTCGGAGCGAACCCGATGTGTCAGTATGTCACAAGTACTATGTATATATTCCAATCCGTTTGTCCATCATCCAGGAGTAAGTATGAATGAGTCATCACATACAGGGTCGTCAATGTCATGCAAATGTCGTGATCATAGTCGGTTACATCGAAATAGCGCGGCCTTTACCCACTCTTCGTGTTTCTCGAACAGGTGGTCGACCCCTGACAGTCTCCTGATCATAGATATCTGGTAAAGGACTAAAGGCTTTATCGGCCCTGAGGTAACTGATTGCACGAGGGCTCTTGTGAGTGAAGCCCGCAAAAGCTAATGCCTTGCGAGAATCCAATATGTCGGCTCCATGTAACTTATCCTGGAGCATCAAGTCGCGAGTGCTGTTGACAGCCACACCGTTCGCAGGAGCAAGCGGCTATCGCTTCCTAATTAGTACGCCGCAGTCTGACTTTGGCATAGACACACCTCAGGTGGTATATCTGAATCAAAGTGCCGCGTGTCCTCAGGGTTCCGAAGCTCGGGGCGGTAGGGCGCAGGATATCGGTGAATGTTGCGCCAGTCAATGCCACGAAACCAGGGATGAGCCTGAAAGTCATTGGTACCATTGCAACAGGTATGTTGAAAAATTTGATCAGTACCTTGATAAGGTCTGCGCCATCATTCCCCAGAATAGAGGTGAGTTGAGGGAAGTAACTGCTTCGTCTGGCTTGCATGATAATCGAATTAGGTCTGGACACAGAGCTAGATGCTTGTGAACCCAATCTATCTTCAGGCTCACAAAGGAGTTGTTGCATTAAATCAACTCCTTCGAGAGAAACTCGAGGACGAGACGGATATCGCAACGATTGCTTCCAATTGAGAATTTTTTGCCGAGTGACATGACGCTAAAAAGATGACTGAGATGACAACATATTTTTCGGGGGGTATAACAGACAAAATTACCGAATTGCTGACGAATGGAGGGAATCTGTAGTCTTGAGATGAGAAGAGCTCTAGCGAGACAGTCTCATAGAACAAACCCGTATAGACATTCATACATAATGACACCAAGGCTCCACCAATCGCAAGTGTACGAATAACCATGGCCGCGAATGACTTCAGGGGACACTGAAGCCGCAGATCGATCATGTCGAAGAACAGGAAAGAAGGGACACGTACTGTAGGAATTCGTACCACATCTAGCCTGGGGATGAGTAATGGTCTATCTGCGAAGGAACACCGACTTACACGGAATATGCTAACTACGAGAACCGTAATAGTCAGACTGAATGAAGTAGAAAAGACAGGTATACTTATCAACCTTTCTCCTATTCTTTTCACGCCACGTGAACAACTTTCCTTTCCCTTCTCCGTTGCCCATCAGGAGTTCGATGTCCTTGGGATTCATGCGACGTGTGCCTTTGCCGCGAGCAAATCCGTTACTGTCCTCGAGATCTATGCCATGTTTGTGCAGAAGATGCAATCGCTGTTGTTCGTAGTCTGAGGTAGGGACAACGGAGGTTCAGAATCCGAAAGGAGTGGGAATGTGACGACTGACACGAAGTATCATGTGCCCAATGGAGATCAGTTCTAGTATTGTGCGTATAATTATAAGCTAGGAATCGTCGGAATAGAAGAAGGAAAACAGGCACTAACGCCAGACCGAAATCGCTGAGTTTAATGTGTCCTTGGGGGTCGAATAGAAAATTCTACCGATTGAAAAAGAGAAGATTAGTAGTGACACATTCTCGGTGTTACAATGACCTACGTCCGGTTTAATGTCGCGGTGAATGAAACCAAGTTTATGACATGACTCAATAGCAAGGATCATCTATTACCAAGCAATGGAGTTGGTGTGGAGAGACTGACAAGAGAAGGAAGATTCAAGATTTACCTCAGCAACATAGAAGCGAGTAAAGTCTTCGTCAAAGACATCTCGTTCGATCAAAAGGTTGAGCAAATCACCACCACCCATGTATTCCAGGACCTGTTAAGTCGACTGAATCAATCTTTCATGGACAGAAATATAGAGTGTGCACTGACAAGATAAAGATGATCTCGATCTTGGAAGCTATAGTATAATCTCACTATCCACTCGGCGCCAGTGGGTGAATTAACCATGGATGCCGATTTGAGGACGTCACGTTCCGCACGAACATGGCCCTCCTGACCTTTACGCAACATATCAACCTTTCGTAACTGTAATCTGTCGTTATCACCTATATTCCAGTAGAGGAAAGAAGTGGAGAGTAGGATACCTGCTTCATCGCGTATAAATTACCTGTCGACTGCTCTTCCACCAAGGAAACAACCCCAAAAGCTCCTTGATACGGGATGAGTATTCTCGACACGCATTGAAGCAAACAACAGACCATGTCCAATTGTCTTGAGTTTAACGAATGCACTGGCATCAATCTTCCGCCTTTGCTCACGAAGATAGTCGGACTCATTCTGTCGCCAGCGAGTTCGTAAATATTCCTTTTGTACCTGATTAAGATTCATTTCACTCATATCTTTCTCCATGACAAGCCTGCGTTGCTCGCGCGATGGAGGGTGCCGAAGAAGCGAGAAATAGAGGTTCTCAAAGTAGATACGTGCAGAAACGGCTTTATCCAGCGTGGCTAAAGAGGGCATGATTGCTCGGCGTGGAGCACGTAATGGCTGTAGATCATCCATGTTCTCCGAAGGGAGGCCATTCTCTTCGTTCTCTTGGACTTCTAGGTGTGTTTTCAGACCCCCACCCCACCGAAAAACAGAGTTTCCCGGACGTCCTGGAAGGCCTTCTAGATAAGACGGTCCAACAACATTCTCACCGGCCGCAGTCGTCAGTAAAGACGAGCTCGTAGTTGTTGTACTTATGCCATTGACGACACGAAGTTCACCTCTGGGAGCCTCTTCGTACCAATCGCTCTTGGGAGGCAAGGAAAACTTGAGAACTTCGTTAGCTTCGTTAGCAGCTCGTCCTTGCTTCGCTTGGCGGACACGATCCGTAATGGGGTTTGCCCAGCGTGGATCTTGAGAGGGTATGAGTCCAGATCCAAGGATAATTTTCGGAAATCTCACCTCCTAGCTTCCCAAGTCCATCGGGTCCCCACCGTGTCAGCAGAGCTTCAAGTTGGTCTGCGTCAGACGCGTGAACAAGATGTCTGGAACACGAGAATAGGGTCTAATCGGACGACGCGAAGCCCAAAACACAAGAAACGCACACAAAACCTGTCGGCTTCGACACCATGTCCTTACTAATCTTTCGACCCTTCTTTGTAGATGCTGCGGGCGGTGCTGCTTTTGTTGGACTAGGGCCAATATCCTCGTAGCGAGGCCCAGCCACAATCGTATCAGGCGCAGTTGAAGCTGGATTGGACATTCCCCAGATTAGTCTAGAGGGCGATGGAGTGGGTATCATAGCCAGCAAATCATAAAAGCCCTTGTGAAGGAAGGTGCCCACTGGAACACTGGATGTTGGTTCATCATAGTCATTTGGTAGCTGGGGAGCAAAATTGGT
Source organism: Termitomyces sp. K1Ac (assembly GCA_017657355.1). Classification (NCBI taxonomy): domain Eukaryota; kingdom Fungi; phylum Basidiomycota; class Agaricomycetes; order Agaricales; family Lyophyllaceae; genus Termitomyces; species Termitomyces sp. K1Ac. The sequence continues at coordinate 3,063 of JAGGAS010018910.1, read as the reverse complement.
ATATGTATAAGACGTGAACTGTGGGTCCATAAGGGTATGTGTCTCGTAAGGATTAGGATTAGGCCTAGCCCCCATTGGACGCCTGGGAGGCGAAGGTAGAGGACGGGGGGTCATGGAACTGCAGTCAGTGGCGTAGAAATTCACAAAGGGCTCAGGAGAGCAGGAACTCCAGTTGATAAGTATTGTCGAACTGCCGCAACGATGAAAGCAACTTCGTGTCAATCATGGTAGCCACTTGATCAGAGCTAGCAGCTTTCGGTGCACGTGGGAGAAATCTAATCTTTCTCCAGAACAAAGCTTAAGTCGTCCGGGCCATCAAAGCGGTTGCCTCACGGGTTCACAACGTCGGTATAAATGAACGATCCCTGTGGCAAATCTCAACCTGTCCTTGCAGCCCTAAATTACCTTTGATCGACGTTCATGGATCCTTAAATGGTTTGCCAAGTTGAAACCAGTTGAAACCACCTCCCTGCCAGTGACGCCTGTCTTCCACTTCAATCGAGATCCAACTCGCCTCCACGTTTTTAATTGGATATGTAACATAAGCGAAGAAGACCGATCACTGTTCTTGCCGGCTCAACTTGGCTCAATGCCCAAACGGTGTGTACGCGGCCGAGTCTCAAGACCAATACGTACTGCGAACCCTCTCTGCTCCGATTTTCTGTTGGCAGCTACTTGTTAGGGGTATTGTGTTGCCTACTTGTCCTAAGCTGTGGAAAAGAAGCAAGTGACTCGCCCCTTTGCCCCAACAAACACGAGGCAAAAACACAGGCCCTTCCAGGCGTCAACCCGATTTAATGCATGCGTGTTTGCTAAAATGTCACAAACTCTTTTCGGATTCGGACTACGTTCTGCGAAGCCTTCTCTGTGTTCCCCAAACGAACAATAACAAGGGTTTTCTTTAAAACTTCCTTGACCTGGTCACACATAATCAACCGATTTTAAACTTCAACTGCACCCACTGTCTCTCCAAACGGCGCTTAACGCGTGTCTAACGCTAGCATCCTGACCTCAAGCAGGCCGCGTGCACATAAGTGCATGCCCACCTCCGCCCGTTCCATCCCTGATCGTTTGAAGTGTTATCGCATCTGCAAGCGATCACCAACGGCGCCGGCCGTTGTGCTGACCTCGTGTTCGCTCCTACATATATCTTGCGATTCTCTTTCATCTTTGCTTTACTATTATTCCCTTCCTTCCCTTGTTATAACTATCTGCTCTCACTAATATGTCAAACGATCGATTTATGAATAGTTATACCAAACCTAGAACTCCAGATCATTCCCAAGGTTTCTTTCAGACAGGACAGGGTGGGCGACCTGTTGTCCTCCCTCCTATCTCATCGTTCAATTCAACCTTACCATTAACAGGTCAGTTCTCTCATTGATGTTCAAGGCCAATGAACTCAATTTTTCCCCGTTCAGTGCCGTCATACCCTCCTCATTGTACACCTCGTTCTTCGCCTGCAAGATATGAGGTTAATCATCAAGCGCTATATAATTACTGTAAGCTTTCCATCGTAGATCCAGATGAGCCATTGCCGCTATCTTATTTCTCGTCAATCTTCAGCTACCGAGCCTGCGACATCATATTCTTTCTATGAAACTCATGAACGTTACCCTGCGTCGTCGCAGAATTACAACTATACGTCTAGAACTCCTCCACCCCTTGTTGCTCATTCACCCGAGAATCGGAAGCTCCCTCAGTTGTCCACCAGCAGTGGAGGTGGATGGTCAACAGCTCCATATACTATGCCGACAACTTCATACCAGTCCGGCAGCGGCATTCGTTCTCCTACAGCCTCTTATCCTGGACTATATGCTTACCCACAGACGACTCAAGGCAGCAACTACACTTACCTTCCGACCCAAGATCATGGTCACATCCAAATCCCATCTATGAACTCATCAGCTTACAACACAGACCCATACGAATATGCGGATGCACCTCGTGAACATCACCGCTCGTCCTCTCCATACGGCCGTAGCTCTTCTCACGCCGTACCCACGTCTACCACGCCTCCCCCGGTCTCTCCGACACAAGAGGAGTCGACGATCAAAAAGAAGCGCAAGCGCGCCGACGCTCGTCAGTTGAAAGTGCTCAACGAGACCTACAACAGGACGGCGTTTCCTTCGACGGAAGAGCGGCTTGCGTTAGCAAAAGAACTTGATATGACTGCGCGCAGTGTTCAGATATGGTGTGCAATTTTCTCGCTTGTAATAATACTTCGATACAATGATAACTTACGGCCTTAGGTTCCAAAACAAAAGGCAGTCCATGCGGCAGACTAACCGTCAATCTTCTACCCTGGGATCTTCCTCGTCTCAACCATTTTCTGTAAGTGGTCAGGATGCACTTGAAGAGCTCGAACCTTCGCCGATGGGCTACGGGCACCCTATGGCAGCTGCCGAGGCTCAGTATCCCTCGCGGCAATCCCCAGACACTTTGAGGTCATCTCACGTCTCACAGTCTTCGTCACAACGTCGTATACGACATGAAGAATCAGAGCACCGCAAGTGGTATTAATCGGAGCTCACCTCGGCCTTTGACATAGTTACGGCCGTTCTTGTTTCATCTATCTTGCTTGTCTATTATACCCTGAAGCGGTAATCCCCCCCTAATCTACGCATCTCGACATTAATTGTCTCTTTAATGCCCTAGCGCTTATGTACATATCCGCTCCTGATCTAACCCCATCTAAATTCTTGTATCTATCGAGACCCACATTTACCCTATACTTAGTATCGCTTTAGTTTATTTTATGTAACCATACGCATTTTTTTCCTGGTGAACGAGACTGATGAATGCGTTGTGGCAAAGAGCGCCACGATCTATGATTTTCCACGGCTAGTTTTCGAAGAAAGTTGAGCGTGATACATAATCGTGATCGCACCGACAAAAATAATGTTATAAGTTAAATTCGGTGCCAAGGTACATCTAGCAGTGATCCGGCCACCAATGCCACCAATGAATAAGTAAATAACCCGCGGGAGTCTATTTGAGTAGTGATGCCGGGTGGGAACTGAAAGGAAGAATCAATAGTGCTCATCACACATCAGGTGTACT
>JAGGAS010018909.1:0-15213 GCA_017657355.1 Termitomyces sp. K1Ac | reverse complement strand
TATCCATGTAATTTAGTTGTATACTGCAATATAATTCAGTTTCCACTTGGCAACTACAATGCAGAAAAGCGATGAGCCATCACCGAGTCCGATCCATATGAACTTGGCTCACATTTAAAATTATTTGGGTCGGAAACCGCCTGCGCACAAGTTCCACAGCAACCAGATGATGAGTAAGTGGCTGTTCCCAAATCGCCACATAACGTGGTGTCAATTACCAATGAATGATCATGGAAGTGAGAATTGATATTGCACGCTGCGGAAGACCAGAACGCAACAGGTTCACCCCAGGCAGATGGATTCGGTTGCTTCTTATTAATGTCGTTTGGAATCTCGCCTCTGGGGAAGTGCCACACTTTGATCCCGTCGTTGTTCCACAAATGAGCGAAGACTCCGCCAGCCAGAAGGTTGAATCCTTTGCCATATGACCTCGAGTCTTTGTCGAGAAATCCACAACCAGCATTCGAATGGCCACTGCTGGCACATTGTTTACCGAGTACTTGCGTATCGTCTGCCAAGCGCACAGAACCGGAGGACAGAGTACAACCAGAGGACGTGTGTAGGGTGTACTGGTTTGTCTCTTGATTGTGAACACCCTCGATGATGTCAATCTCCCCTGAGTGAGGCCAGTTGGGTCCAACAGACCAGTATGCGGGCCAAACACTGCACCCATGTGGCATGGCGAAAAAGTCGGCAATAAAAAGCCCGCCGTTATATTTCTTCTTGGTCGTGATTCGCACGCTGAAACGTACTAAGTCAGGAAGTTATTATCTATGGCACTTGAAAACAATTACGAGTCACGCTTTGCACCAACTGGCAAAGTGTTCTTATCATCGACGGCTAAAATGGTAGTTCCATCGTCCTGAACAAAAGCCAGCCCCTTGTTCATAGCCTTCTTTTTGGATTGATAGTTGACGCTTCCGTGTGTAGGATCTGCACTAGTAAAAAAGTCCCATTCGCTAGCAAAGAATCAGCCTGCTTCGAGAAAATCACGACACTCAAGGACTCACTTCAAAAAATCTGTGCCGTGATACATGTCTATCAGAGTAAAGTTTTTCATGTTTCTTTTTATGGTTTTGTCATTCATGCGTTGTGGCAGTAATCGAACATGCTTCCGGCGACCAGCCCAACGAGCTTCAACAGTGTTGCCTGCAACCAAGAACAGAAAAAAGGAAAGAGAAAGGAAAGTGGAGGGTAACAGCATCATGACCAAGATTAAGGAAAGGAGGGGAAGCACAGGAAGTTGGCATATTGCGACTTTATAAAGCAATTTCGTGAGCGACACAAAGAACAGTGTCCATAACTCAATAGACAGTGAACAAGTACCTCAAGACGACAATGACATTATGTAACGAGCCATTATCTAAAAGGCCTTTCGACAATAAATACATATCGTGAGTCGTGACCTTTGTTCAGCCGAGTGCTATCGCGATGGTGACCAATTTGATGCTTTTGAACGATTGATGGAGATAACTTTTGACAGACAGGTACATGTCACAGGCGATAAACGTTAAACGTCTGAACGACAATCCTATCCACACGACCAGTCGAGCACCTAGGAATAAAAAATGTGATGATCTGAATGCAAGCGTGCAAGGATGAGACTTGACCAGATACTTGACCGGTGGTCGACATCATACGGTTCGTAGAATGAATACTCGCGTCTGCGGTATTCTGCGGCGTCTAGCGGTATCCAGACGCCACCCTCACATCAAGGGGGCAGTTTAAGCAAACGACAGGGGCCCAACCAGGGGCCCGACTCTTCCGGTAAAGAACACCCAACGCTTTTGGCTATAATTGATGCATGAGTAGTGGATCACAAGACATACAGACTCGAGAAGCAGTTGGTCAAAGGTTTATGTTACGGATGAACGAAGGTAGGAATAGCGTGCGAATTGAATATCGAATGATGAGAACTCCGATTGCACTCAGAAAACGCATCCTCCCGCGAAGCTTCGACATTCAATATTCGACGTGCAAACCTACCAATGGCAAGTGATAAAAACTGAATTGATGATCAAAAGCTCACATATTCCCTCTCAGAAATTTCATTTTCCTACCAAAGACGATCTATAGTTACGTGACCTACATATCAAATCATTGATAGGTTGCAATGTAGTTGATCTTCCATTTGGCATCTGTGTAGCGCCATGGTTGAGCTCAAAGAAACAATAAAGCTTAACAAAAATAATGACTTACTCGTGAAGTTCTTTGGATCTGCAACAGCCTCTTGACAGCTCCCAGAGCATGTAGCACTGAATGCCGCACCAGCCCAATCTCCGCATAACGTCGTGTCAATGGTCAAAGAATGGTCATGGAAATGTTGGGAGATGTCGCAAGAGGACATCGGAAAGTATGCAGCTGGCGTAGGCCATGATGAAGGATTAGGGTTCCCATCCGTGATATCGTGAGGAATGTCGGCTCGCGCGAAGTGCCATATCTTAATGCCGTCCGAATCCCAAAGATGTGCGAAAACACCACCTCCAGCACCATTGAAACCTTCACCGTAACTTCGGGTGTCCGAATCTTTGAAAGCACAGCCGGTATTGTCGGAACCACTGCTCCCACAGGTCGTTCCCAACGACTTGCCCGTAGTTTTCACACTGCTGTCAGCCGAACAACCAGCACCTGTGTGAAGTGTGTACTGGTTGGTATCGCCGAGGTTCACGCCTTCCAATATATCGATCTCGCCTAAAATCATCGTACTTGAATTGAGATAGAGAGATGGGCATATAAACGCGGTGAACCTACCTCCTTCTGGCCAATTGGGACCGACACTCCACCAGGCTGGCCACACGCTACAACCGTAGGGCATTGCTTCAAAATCAGCAATGAACAGACCCCCGTTGTACGTTTTCTTTGTACTGATCCTCACTCTGTTCCACGCGTCTAGCGTTAGATAAAGCTTTCTGGCGAATATGCAACACTTACGAGTCGCGCCGACCACCAGGGGGAAGGTGCGTCGTGTCGTCCACGGACAAAACAAGCTTCCCATCTTTAACGACAGCAAGACCTTTGGATTTAGCATCATCAGCATTCTGATAATTAACCAATCCATGAGTGGGGTCGCGTTGATCGAAAAAATTCCAAGAACCGCTAGTGTCCTTGAATTAGACGGTACACTTTATTGTGATTCTAGAAAGACTTACTCCAGGAAATTATCTCCTTGGAACTTATCAACCTGAGTCCATGTCTTTCTACCAGAGTTATCTTTCCTGGAAAGCCGGGATCGACGTGTGGGAGCTCCAGCAGCAGCAGCTTGATGAGCTAGACTGACGATCGAAATGACAACAGTAAAAAAGGTTAGGAAGCCGAACATTGTAGCTGGTCGGTGATGATAACAAGAATCCAGTTCTTGTACGGAATGAAACGAGGACCTGCTCGCAATAGTGGCCCGCACACGAAAAAGAGGGATGGGAATCAACGTCAACGAAGATCCCACTCCTGGTCTCTCACATTTGCTCTTTTATGGAGCCCTCAGGCCTCAGCCGTTGATCACCTTGAGGGGGCGCTTCAGAATCACAATCATCATCGACAGTGGACAATCAAGGGGTGTCTCCATTCCGTGATATCTAGCGCTCGGTAGTCTGCGGATATTGCGACCAAGTTAGAGAGAATTGATGCCTTGCCATGACTTGTAAGTAGCTAGCGGCCATGACAAGTATGTAGACGCGGGGCAGTGTCAACAACCACAGGGGGCTCGTGCAACGATCTGCCAAACCGAGCCGAAGTCGCCTACACCGCTGAAGACCTGGATGTTATAAATGAGCCCGATGCTTGGCAGTAGTCGCAGATCAAGGAACTGGGATGATGTTGTAACGACCAGGGCCTTATACGAGTTTATTACATACTGGCATAGGTAACCCTCTAAGGACAGAGTAGAAATGGAAATGGAGCCCGACTCTTGAGACAACTTGCAAAATGTTAAAAACCTACATATATGATTACATAACTTTTCCAGTGGTTCAAGTCTCCCGTCAATTTCTCTACTAGCTTTGGATCCGGAGGAACATTCTTCAAAAAGAAGTATGTCCGAGGAGAGGAAGCTCAAAGTAGCGCTAGTTTACTCCGTTAACGTTCCTTCTCAAAGAGAGTTTTACCTGACTCGGTGTTGTCACGTAGTAATGGCCTCGATATGATGATGTACCTTGGAGCTCGAAGGAGTTTCGTGATGGTTCCATTTGTTGCATTTTATACTAGTTTCGGCAAAGTCACAGTTCTTCATGCTGATTAGGCTACAATTGTCGAATCAGGAATAGTCTCATTGATATGGGGAGCGGACAATATTGATCTACTGATTATAGTCCAACCTCCTGTGGCGCAGCGTGTCAACTGACAAATGCCACAACAGGTGTTCTCCGAGTCTTCTCCGAGTCGGAATCGTGATTCCACGGGTGGAAACGATGTTGGCGTGGTATCGCAGTATTGTGTGCCCAAAACGGGAATGAAGACGGCCTGGACCTGTTTGTGACATGATAATGATGCATTATAACCTGAGCAACCTGCGCTCCACGGTATTTGGCGTCGGAATGCAAGGAAATATGTAACTGGAAAGATTACACCTTTGAAAGCTCCTTGTTTATCCAAGTTTCTATATCCTTGACAGCGTCGTATGGCCGGGTCTTGTAAGTCATAAGATAGCCCTGGAGATTCGCCATAGACACCTTGCGTTCCGGGATAGCCTCGGAAAACTGGCTGGCGAGCTGCATAACTTGGGCACGGGACAACTTCGGAGCGCGCATAAGATGAGAGAAGCCCTGTATTACAACATTGTCTGTGAATTCTGTCGGTGGCGTGGTTGTGCTCGTAAGAGGCTCTGATGCGTCGGAAACCGTGACCAAGTCAATGAGGGGAGTGCTCTCTGTCGAGCTATAACCAGGATCTACATTGTCTTTCTCCGAAATGTCGACACCTTCCTCGCTCTGGGCCTCTTCACCGTCAGGCAGATAGAAGCGCTGATACAATTCACGAGCTTGGTATTTACTCGCGAGCCTGAACTCGATATGTATGTCCATTCGACCAGGACGACAAAGAGCAGGGTCCAACTTCTCGTATTTGTTCGTCGTAGCAAAGAGGATGCGCCCTTCTTGTGCCGCGACACCGTCCAGAGCGTTAAGAAGGCCACTGAGGCTGACTCTGTCGTCTCGAATGGTTAGAAAATTGATGAAAATGCGGATGTACGGCTCAAACAAACCTGCTCGGGCTCTGTTTTGGTTCTTCGTGGGCCGGCGAACCATGCGATTTGTTTTCAACCTTAGGTTCATCTCGATTCACAGTTTGTGTAAATGCAGCATCTATGTCTTCCATCAAAGCAATACACTTCTCTGTCAAAAGTATAAGAATTGATGCGGAGAAATGGTGCTCAAAATCTTACCAGGTAATTCAAATGTAAGCTGGCTTAGCACTGCATCATCCATCCCCGCCTGTGACAGAGAAAAAATGAACACATCCAACCCAAGTTCACCTGCAAGACTGTGGATGATACTAGTTTTTCCTGATCCCGGAGCACCATACTACAAGGAATAACATTCATAATAGCCAATATAAAGAATCCGTCTTACTTACAAGGAGATACCCTCGACGAAATGGGATGCCCCGGGCTGAGTACCACGATTTGCTCCCAAGGAAATCCCGAGCGTCATTAACCAATAAATCTTTGATACCTGGGTCAAGAACGATGGAGTGAAGGGGGCGTTTTGGGCGAGTAGCAACATGCCGCCAGTCCCTGGACCTGTGGGTTATTTACTAATGAAAGATAGATTGGAAAAAGATGGATGCACAAACTTACGAGTCAGAAACGTATATCGATATCGAGTTTTCCTGCGCAGCTAAATATTCTTTCTTCGCTTCAAGTAAGAGCTCATTCAAAAAATGATGATGCCTTGTCATGATTCTGACAGAAGGATGAGAGTCATGCCAAATTCCTACACGAGAAGCACACCTGATCGTCAAACGTTCCTCGGGTCTGCTGTAGTACCCCGTGTTTTCTAGGCTTCTATGAACTGTCAACCAGCGCCTTCGGTAAAAGAAGGAATGCGACGTCGAGGTCGTGGGGAGATAGGAGAGTTTGCGACTGCTTTTGATTAGTGCACTTGCATCTTCGTCTTCACCGGGAACGAGGACAGCAGAACTGTTCAATCCATATGTTCTTGTACTAATTTGAAGCTCGCGTGCTTCGGCTGTAGGATAATATTACTGGTTGACCAGTTGTTTAAAGAACGGCCCAAAACATACACCATGACGGTTGCTTTGAGAGCCACACCATCATCCAATCTGTCCACTGTGTCAGACGAATCAAACTGCATTTCGAATTGTCAACGTACCGTAACTATCGTCTCCATCTAAAAAGGTGGCGGTGATGAAAAATGCATTGAGAGCTTTGTTGTAGCCCCGGCGAGCGGTTTCAATGAGAACTCCGATAGAAAGGAGCTTCAACCAGTCTCCGAGTGCAGAAAAGGAAAATAAGAATGTCAAAAAGGAGGGGAAATCGGCAGGCAAAGGTGCAGGAACCGCTGTAGTGGATGTTCCATTAACTACACCAGCCGGAGCTGACTTCGGGGACTGTTGAGAGTCAATTAAACCACAAAGGGCCTTTTGAAGAGTGGGGACGAGTATAGATGTCATCCGGAATGTAAGACGAGCGCAAAGAGGACAACGAAAACAAAGGATTCAAACTCGTGAAATATATAGCTAGGCATGAACGGGATCCCTGTAGGAACGGCGAGTCACGGAGCCGCATGATGAGTGGTGAGTCATTCGCATACACACGTTGTCTTTGAAAGTCCTTGCTGTATGTTGTATGTAGAGCAGCATGCAAGGCAGTGGACAAATTCGGAGTTGAGATGACTCGCGCATTTTCCGAAAAGAACATCTGGTTATCTTATCTTTGATCAAAACTTCGTTTGATGACGTCAGCAACAGTCTCATTCAGTCACCGACACGCGCTTGCCTCGCTCATATACGCTACTCACAAGTTTTCGGATCAACGATTCGACGATGCTCATTCCACGTCAGATATTTGAACAGCTCAAACGTCTGATACCCCCTCTTGACGGATCTCTCCACAAGGGCCAGTCTGGTATGTATGCGCAGAACTGTGCAGTCAAGTTCTGGCCAATGTAGTTATGCATAGGTCGCGTTGGTGTTCTTGGCGGTGCCCTTGAGTGAGCCTAGACACGATTCCTACAAGCCCGACGCTGACTGACCACTCCAGCTACACTGGAGCGCCATATTTCGCTGCAATTTCAGCCTTAAGATTTGTATGGCCTCTTGCTTTGCATCTTATGCAATGACAAAACTATATACAGGGTGCAGACCTCTCTCACGTCATTTGTTCTCCGACTGCTGCAGGAGCGATAAAATCATATTCGCCTGATCTTATAGTACATCCCATCCTTCGTGAAGAGTTGTATGGGTGTTCCTTCTGCTACATTATCAACGTTAATAACTTTCCTCGAGGAAACCCGACGATGTCAAGCCCTCGCTGGAGTCTCTACTGATGCGTTTACATGTCCTCATCATCGGACCAGGACTGGGGCGTGAACCTTATATGGAGTCCTTTGCAAAGCTCGCACTCTCTATTGCACGGAAGCAAGGAATGTTTCTCGTCTTGGATGCCGACGCCCTCTGGATGGTCGATAAAGACATTTCCCTTATCCGAGGCTATCGACGTGCTGTTATTACTCCTAACGTCGTGGAATTCAAGCGACTCAGTGAACAAGTCGGTATTGACCCTTCAACACCTCCAATGAAAAGAGCGGGCCTCGTCTCTCGCGCTCTGGGCGGTGTTACCGTACTCCAGAAGGGAGCTAAAGACCTCATAGCCATTGATACCACTGGTGAGGCAGCAAGTTTAAGGGAGAGTAAGTTAGAAGGAGCAGACGAGGAAAGGGAGAAGACAGAAGAAACTGTTGAGGTGGATGTCGAGGGAGGACTGAAACGGTGCGGAGGACAAGGTGACGTCCTCAGCGGTTGTGTCGGAACCTTCCTAGCATGGGGCAAATGCTACGAGGACGGGGCCTTTGGGTGAGAGCGCTTTTGTCTTCGCATGCATCAAACTAATTATCGTCGTAATAGTTGTGATGAAATACCTGCTTCAAGAATGCCGTTATTAGCAGCAGTCGGAGGTAGTCTGGTGACGCGGACTGCAAGCCGACGTGCGTTTGACAAGGAAGGTCGAGGACTCGTCACGCAAGACATGCTTCCAGAGATAGGAACAGCTTTTTCGGAAGTATTCGGAGACGCCGCCCAAGGTAAGGACAGAGGGAGATTATAGGATCGACTCTTAATATGGAACGAATTTGGGGGTATGCAATACAAAACCTTCAGTGCTGCTGTACATGCTTGGACTATTTCAGAACTTCTACTCAGGGAGGAACCATTGTACTCAAGGAATGGTCCCAGTCTGGTGTTGGTTGCGAGCGCACCCAGTGAAGACCCCGACTACTATCTGAGAATGATTATCCAGTGTTCCGACTTGCTTTCATTGACGCTGAACGTTTTTTTTCTATTTTGGAACTTCGAACCAGCGATTCACCGATTTTCGAAATATGCATTGCTTTCAAAGTTTTCCTTTTGGTCGTCACGATATTCTCTATTCAAGTTCGCTATCTTCCCTGATGACTTTCTTCCTGCTTCAAACCTTAAACTCTTGGATAAGCTATCCTGACTCAAAGCACTACGTGAATTAATTTGCATACTTGGCGTCGATACTGGGCAGTGGCAAGGACCCTTGCACTGACAGGAGTGTCTGGGAACCGGTCTTTGAATGATCAAGATAGCATTAACTATAGCGCGTGTATTTATGCATGTATCGCCTCCTTATACAAACAGATCTACAGATCGACACTATCATCTGTTGTTATAAGGTCGGCAACGAAGATTATACCGCCTCCCTACATAGATTCACCGTCATATACTTTTCTCCGAACTATCTCCAGCAACCCTTGGCTCATTGACAGGCCTCGGGGCTACGATTACCGCATCTGGGGGGTAGCTGCATAAGAAAGCATATCTTCCCTCAATGAGAACTCCCATTGAGTGCTGCTAATATATACTTAAAGCGCTCACCAAACGTTCTGGTTAAATCGATCTTACTGGATAATGAACTGTACGCCCAGCACGGACAAACTTTGTTCATGGTGTCTCACTCGGTGAAGTATCTAGTCTCCATGGTGTCTATGTACATATGCAGCTGGCTGCTGGTCCTATGGCCTCATTATTTGATCCCCGCAACCTCATCAAGAGATCCCCTTTATGTACTTAGCTATTTTACTGACGGGGAGACCCACCGTCGGCTCTTGAAGAGGGCAAGTGTCAAGTGTCAAGTGATCATAAGTAAGTACTTATGTCCATACTTTGTATTGTACTTGCCGACCATGCCGGACACCGAATAACAAGGATCTTGGAGCCTTTCGGTGTCTATATGTAGACTCACATGTCGTGGACCCACCTGTCGCACAGCGGAATTGTGCTGCAGAAAAACTATTCATCCACTTGACCGTCAAAGAGATATGTATGTATTCCAATTTCAAAGTACAAAAATCGTCCGATTGCTGCGTTCGGATCTTCTAATAAATCGCAGTTTTTACTACGTGACAGCGTTAGTTTGATTTCAAGAGGTACACCGAAGTCAAACATACCGTAATGACTGTTGGCTTGTCTCTGCCCAGGAACTCGTTCAACTTACTGATTTCCAAAGCAACTTCGATCAGATCCCTCAGGCCATCTGCAGCATCCCGCGCAAGGTCGGCAGCACTAGCCTCGGGTGGCAAGTATCGCTCAACATACATCCGTACGGTCGCTCCCTGACTGCCCGTTCCGCTCAGCCTGAAGACAACACGCGATCCATCAGAGAACGTGATCACTTGTCCTTGGTTTGACGACACAGATTGATCAATGGGATCAGTGTACTCAAAGTTATAGAGGCCCGAGACGGTGAACTCAGTCAATGACTTTGATTTGTGGGTAGTGTTAACGAGGGAGTTGGCCTTCAATGCATCGTTGATGTGTGCCACCAATGCGTGAGCTCCCTCAGACGAAACTTCCTCATAGTCGTAACGACTGAAGAACGAGCGACCATATTCCTTGTAATGAGCCTGAAGTAGATCGTTTATTCCAAGGAGTTTGTTGGGAGAGTCGCGGTTTGCTGCTGCAATGATATTCAACCAAGCTGTGGCGAATTACTTGAGAACTTCGCTCGTGACTTCATGATAGTGGAACCTACCGACAACGGCCCATAAACCGTCCTTTTCCCGGATATGATCGGAGCCAGTACCAAAAGATTCTTCGCCACAGATAGATAGCCTTCCAGCGTCCATAAGATTTCCAAAGAACTTCCAGCCTGTGAGAACATGTCAATAAGCGTTTTCACCAAAGGAAATCATGCGAGAGCCTTACCAGTTGGGACCTCGAAATACTCCAAACCTTTTTTCTTCGCTACAAGATCAATAGCTTTGCTTGTTGGCATGCTCCTCGCTAAGCCTTTGACACCACCATTCTTTTGGAAGTAGGGGATAACATGGGCCCAGTTCGCGATTATAGCTACAGAGTCGGAAGGAGTAACGAAAGCACCCTTTCCGTAGATCATATTTCGATCGCCATCGCCATCGCTAGCAGCACCAAACTCAATCCCATTTTTCTCCACGGCCTCGACGAGCGTGTGGGCGTATGTCAAATTAGGGTCTGGGTGTCCTCCGCCGAAGTCAGGGAGAGGCACACAATTCTGAACAGAGGTTTCCGGAAGGCCGAGTGCATCAACAAATATTTCTTTGGCGTATGGCCCAGTTACACCATGTAGGCCATCGAACAACACACGATAATCAGTTTGGTGCGCTTCCAGGAATGATTTGATCAAGGGAAAATCGAATATATCTTTCAAGAGCACAAGATAATCCGCAACTGAATCGATAATGGAAACCTTCGTGGGGCCGTATGTAGCTTCTCCGATTTTGGAAAGATCAACCTAACGGACAGCATAATCTATGAGTTTCTCAAAAATTACAGCGGAAGCTTACAGGTGTTGCATCGATGACCTTGTACTTCTGGATAGTCTTCGTTTTTTCATAGATCTTATTTGTGACACTTTCGGGAGCAGGTCCACCGTTGGAGACATTGTATTTGATTCCGAAATCGTTGTCAGGTCCCCCTGGATTATGACTAGCGGTAAGGAGAATGCCACCATCTGCTTTGTACTTGCGAATGATGTTCGACGCCGCAGGAGTCGACAGAATCGCGTTTTGTCCTATAATGAGCTTCCCCACACCATTAGCAGATCCGATCCTGAGGATGGTTTGTACAGTCTCTGGAGAGAAGTAGCGTCCGTCACCACCGATAACGAGGGTGGCACCCTCAGCTTTGATGGAATCAAATATGGCCTGCACAAAGTTCTCAGTGTAATGCTAGGTAGACATCGGTCAGCGATCTAGTTTGAGAAGATCGGCTTATCCAAACCTCCTGCTGGAAAACCTTGACTCTGAGCGATGGTTAGTGACGATGAACATAACATCGGAAAGACATACCTCTTTCTCAAGCCAGAAGTACCTGGTTTCTGTCCTTCGAATGGTTTAGTTGGGATTTCTTTGACTTGGAAAGCCATCGATTGATATTCGATCAGGACAAGAGACGATCACCATTTATTTGTTAATGATGTCAGTCATATACACTTCCGGATCCCGATGTTCAATTGCAATTGCGTACCAAGTACTACGTTATCAGACGTTATCCCCTGACATATATGGTACTATTGGGACGACCAGTATCTTCGGCGTCACTGGTATACGAGCCCTTTCTCAATCTTCTGACGAGTCATTGGCAGGGTGCTATGGTTATCCTTCGAGCAATGATGATATTCACAAGGAGAACAATAAGTATTGGATACAAGGGCTGATCAATCATGTTACAAGAATGTTTACAGTTATATGAATAAAACATGGATCGTAGAACATCATATGATATACAGATCACGGACAAATCAAATATCAAGATCACTGACAATTCTGGGTATACAGTCAGAGATTTACATATGCCGGACCCTATAGCTTAGATACTGATGGTCTTGCTCTCTTTCGTGAAGTTGATTTGCGTCCCAAACAGTTGAGCTGCTACTCGAGACTGAGTACACATGACATAACATGTCCAATAGTCACATACCTTAGGAGCTGTCTTTCTCACTATGTAACCATGTACAATGACGCGATGGCGCAGCAATCTTGAAGCGTCACTGTACTTCTCTGTGCACCCAAAATCAGGGCATGAATGATCTTTTTGACCGGTACTGTCGGTGCAAAGAGATCAGCTATCTGCTAGGGCTCGCGCTAATCAAAACCACTTACTGTGTAGCCATGTGAACATCAAGAGTGGTCCTCTACCATAACAGGATAGATTGAGTAGACCGAAAATTTACAGCACCAACGGAGACATACCTGTCCAAAGGTTCTCTCGCAGTAACAGCATGAATGAGGCCTTGAGACAATGTTAGCGATTCCATATTTGCAGCTAGGTAGAAGATAAAATACTTCATCTTCATGTGTTTGAGTTCGATATGCCTCTTTGTTGCCTGTTTCTTGGATTTATAGGTACATGTCAATTCACCCTCTGTCCAAGTGCAACGCCATGAGCCATCCGCCTCACGCGTCGCATGATGTTGCCAGTCTTGTCGAGTTTGATGAGATGTACGTGAGCGTCTTGGACGTGTGGTTGACGTCGGTGCGGGCAAAGTACTTGACCATGTAGCGGGCGAAAGATTCAGAGGAGTCTGACCAGGGGATCGGGTGATGACTACAGGATTGGGCTTGCAATCATCAGAGCTGTACGAGTTCGTGCGTGCCCTCTTAGCAACAGGGAGAAAAGTTTCTCGGTCCATAGTTGCATTTGCGGACACGGATAGATGCTCTATCGAGGGCATCTTCACATCGACATCACTTGGTCGGGAAAGATAACAGGAAGCGCTGGAAGAGTATGGAGTAGTCCTGAAGGATAGTTATCAAACACGGAACGTTACATGAAGTAAGAGATACTAACTTGATGCCAGAAGGCGAAGTCTCCCTACACGAACTAAGATAGAGAAATTGTTTCATCAAGAAGACAGACAATACAAAGAACTTACCAGACGCTGGTTGCACGGGATGTGGGAGTACAATCTGCCCCACTACCGTTGATAGACGACGTACAGAATGATGTCTCACTGCTTGCCCTTCCGTAGTCAAACCGACGGCCGAGAAGGGGTAGTTTGTTTGACAGTCGAGGACTACAACGAGTCTTGAAATCAAAAACCGGACGAATTATACATTCTTGAAAGGGTTGCGGTCTCAATGGTAGCGGGTGGATTGAAAAATGATCAGGTTGACTGTAGTCATCCATCGCCTCACTGAGGATTACGGTTTAGATACTAATCACGTAAAAGGCACATTGCAAGCTACATACCTTAGAGCAAATGGGAATGATTCACGGAACGAGGGCAGGGAAATTCTGTTCACCCGATTTGAAAGCGGTCTAGATTAAAATGAGAAGATTTACTACGTATCCGCAAGTAAAAGCTCACTCTTCGAGTTTAACAGGGGTTTCCGATTCATTACTGTGCTGTACTGGCGTACTGGCGTAGGAGTCGTGGCTATTGGATCGGAGCCTATTCCACATCGTTGAATGTCATTTGTCCGTGCTCGATCGCTCGACTTACTTCATGTTGTGAATGTCTTCCGATTTGCGATCTTGGCGTATCAAGTCACAGTCAAAGGGCCTGCAATGGGAAATACCCCGAAAGAATGTGGCGTTAGTACTTAATCCCCCGGGGGCAGAGATCATAGATGATACAGGTCACAGGAGTATTGGGCCGTGAGCAAAGAATATCTCTGCTATTCGGTCCAACAGACGACGAAAGACGCCTGTGGTCAATGAAATGATGGACAAAGACTCACCGTTTTGGGGAGTGGCTAGCTATAGTCGAACAAAGAGATGTAATGGTAAGGCGGGTCGATGACACTTCGAGACAATGTTCGGACATTAGGAACAGTAGAAACTGGAATCGAATACGAGAAAAAAAGCGAGTAAGGGGGGACGGTGGAAGCAGATGCTTCCTTTAAACTCCAGGTCCCCCCGTGATTGTTTACGCTTGAAGGTCCAATTTTGGTTTACATCACCGACATATGTTGTTAGTATGTATTTCCGCTTAATAATAATGAACCTATTTTTCGGTTCAGGTCCACCCATGCCCGATCTACATCTTCGTGAGATATGCAGAGCCTATCTGATCTGACCAGTAACTCTGTATCCGTTCGTCCTCCTGATAAGTCAGTCTGGAAACGAAGGCATTGCTAAGACATCATACATACCTGACTCATTTCCTAAGCATGCTCAACTTGGTCATTATTGTATTCTGAGGAGCGCAAGCGAGCGCTTATTAGACGATCACAAGATCTACAAGTTCCATACTTTGTGTGGCCAAATCTACGATCAGCGCCCACAAGTGTTCTTGTTCTACACCTCAATATCTGTGATCAATCAGACGTGGCCAACTGTTGGCCACTGATCAGGGAGGTGTGCTGTAGTAACAAGAACTTCGACAAGGGTTGAGCTTGCCACCAACTAAAGGTCACAGGAATGAAATTAGGCATCGCGGTGGGCATCTGGTCCCTCACATGAGTCACATCTCAGAATATAACGCGTGCAACCCATGTACAATGAACGTTAATGAACTAGAATAGGCATAAGGACGACGCAAATAGAAAATCAATATTTATCGACACCTCTTTGAATTACGGGGAAAAGGATGGAGCCGAATATCTCCATTTCGCAGGTTCTTTTGCAAAGATTCTGATATATTCTGTTTGGGATGAATGCATCGCAACTTTGTCAACGGACATGATCGGCCACCCACCTGACACCTACCGTCGCCCACAATGGAGTATTGGATGATACTTGGATATCCTCGCTCAATACTCTAGTCCATCCGTTGTTTACTCTAAGATGTTTGAATTCAACGGTCTGAAAGAGTAGGATACAGAGTTCAGTTCTGGCGTGGCGCAGGTCCTCTGATTTGTATCGAAACAGAAAAATGAGCCGGCTAAACTTTCAACGCGAAGCGATTTATTACGTAATTTCAGATCCGCTGTTGTTGTTGTTACTATGTTACTATTCTGATCAAATTCTGATATCTAAGTACCTACAATGTTGTTGTTGTTGTCCCCAATCCGCGGATACAGGCGGATACTCAGGCTA
>JAGGAS010018906.1:0-15407 GCA_017657355.1 Termitomyces sp. K1Ac | reverse complement strand
GACGAAAACATACTTTGCCGAGGTTCAGATCACGTTGCAATGGTTCGTCCTTTCTGCAGCGACCAAGAGGTGCTAGAGATACCGCGCTCTAGGGAACCTTGAAAAAATCAACCTAAATGACGAGTCAGAAAACTGACCTTGCCCTCCTCGAAATTATAGGCTGATGTCACTTCAACATCACTGTGTATGTGTGAAGTGGTTGTTCTGGAAATCACGACTTTTGTTACACCAGTCGAAACTGTAGTCAAGTCATTGTCGTGGACAGCTTAACGAGCATTCAACCTGAAAAACATTCGATGACACAGTTCCGCCACAAGTGAGATAGACATACATTGCGACGAAACTATTGATGTACACTAATAGAAGTAGATCATCAGCGACAAGGATCCTCTTGAAACATGATCTCACATTTGGGCAAAAGGAAGTCTATACCGAGGAACACAAAGTTATTCGGCATTACTGCATACTATCAGGGCCGGATGAGAGCTCAAAACATAGATGGTGACGGCAATTTCTTACTGTGATAAGCGCCGTCAAAGAGCAAGCGCTTCGAGCTGAAGTTAGCAAACCATCTCGATAAAGATAAAGACAAAGGAAGACTCACCTTGTCAAAAAACCACATACCAGTACCATTCGGATGATCATGACAATTTTGGAGTTTGTTCTGAGGCCGTGTTTATCAGTAGGAGTGAGATTGTCAGTGATCAGCGTGTCTCACTCAGGATATCCAGATTTGCTCCGGGTGAGATAGAAACACATAGTAATAGCAATGACGATGTCGATGCTAGTAGACCATCCGAAAGCTATGTAGACAACCCACTACATGCAAGACGGTTGAACGGTGATTACTCTGGCATTGGTAGATTCAGTGGGCTTACAGACACCCTCGATATATCAGCGAAAGTTCCAATGCCATAGCTAAAAAAACATCAAGATGATTGAGATTGAGAGGGAGTTAGAAATCCAAACTCACATCTTCACAATGAGCACTAGAATGAAACTTATCAGTAAGATCATCACTAATCAAGACGTTTTCTTACCGGCAACGATGCCTAAAGATCAATACCAAGGTAACGTTCAGTTTACACCTGCGCACGAAGATTGGCACACAGGTTACCGTAACTGCTCACAACGATTGTAGCCTGCATTGAGTTCCATCATATGTACGAGTTCATCGGGACCGCACAAAGCTAAACTGACCACGATGATGGGCCATATGCGCTGATAGTGGCGTCCCACTAAAGATAAAGTTTGAAAATCAAACTCATGAGCCTGATCGCAGAAAGAACGCACGTTTCCAGACGCGCAATCCATATAACGTCTGTACAGCTACGACAATAGCGGTCTGATATCAAGTCTCATGTCAGTCATGTCATCGTGATCCAGAAAGAGCATCGGCATAACGTACATTCACAACTAGGCTAAGCTACGGATAGAATTCGAAGAGCTTGATGATCAATGTCGTGCCTGCCAGGTGTGAGACCCACCTTGAAACTCCTACAAAGATGATTCGATCAGTCGCTTCTATAGTCTATCGCTGAGTACGGTGTTGAACGTACCAAACAACCTGCTGAATAGCCTCCAAAGATCCAAAAGAATTGATCAGATACTGATACATAGCGGCAATGGTTAGGGCTAAGTGAAGTGTGTCCAACATCCTGGATGATTCTCCCTTGAGGGGGAGGAATTGTCATGAAGGCTTACCACACGACGTACCAAAGTAAAGCAACCTGTTCCAAGTCGCGCGAGCACCGCATTAGATTAATTATTCAATGCCCAAGTACTCAAGAACCAGAAAAGAACGCATACCGAATATTTGTGTACACGCCAATCATTCCGATAATTTTGATAGTAGATAAAGACCTGGAGGTTAGTGATTCCATACAGACTTTGCAAGGGTTATGAGCATTGAGCATGAGTCCTGGCCATGATAACAGACGACGCACATGGCAGATAACATCGCGCCCACGAAGGCTACGCCGATCGTGTTGCCTAGTGTGACTTTCATTAGGGATGAGTGTGATTTTTGCTTACAATGGTGAGTCGGCCAAAGAGGTCACATACGAGTCTTGAAGTTTTCTTTCTCTGGCCTATATAAGGAGCATGGCTCGAAACTCGGCAAAAAGCGACACAGCTATTGCAACTAAAGGCTTATGGTGCCTCAACATCGGCCACGGATGCCAATGAGCGCCGTCCGAGTGATGTTCCGAATAGAGACTAGTACTCCTTGGAAATCTGCAGAAGACGTTCGACTTGAAGGCGGGAGAGACCTTCATTCTTTGAGCACCTATTTGATTATAGACACGCATTAAGGAGTTGGTATAAACAGGGAACACAGTTAAAGTCAAGAGATTTCGAAGGAGAGGTACCAGTGACTGATCATTGTTGGGGCTAGGAGATCGTTCCCACGTCGGAGAGATGCTTTGTTGAGTTAATCACATATGATATGATATCTTACTGGAAATTTACATCTCGCAAACAGCTTGATCACCTGTCACGCTGGTTTGCCCATTCATGCCTTCTTCATAAAAATCTTGAGAAGATTGTCAGGTGGAGTACTTTGACATGACGATCACCAATCGAGAAAACATACTACATAGGGTCATAGACTTTGCCTTCGCTGTCTCTGCAGGGACTAAGGAGCTAGAGCAATTCTGGCAACATCAAATAAATCCAAAGATTAACCATTAAGGTTCTAAAAAATCTCCGTTCATAAAGACAGTAGGAGGTGGTTGTCTCGGGAATCGTGATTTTCGATAGACTGATAAATAATGTTATATGAATCCTTGTCACGGACTGCTTACTTAGCGAGCGTTCAACCTGAAAAACATGGGATCAATGTCGGAGTTTTGCCAGGAGAGGCTAGTGACGCAAGGAAACTCAGAAGAAAAATTACCTCGTTTATAAGCCAGCACCATTCGGATAATCATGGCAATTTTTCACTTTATTCTAGGGGGAATGGTCGGTAGGTGGTAAGTATAACCAGGGCGACTCACTGAGAAAATCCGAATTTACTTTGGAAGAGATAAAGGCACAGCAATGACAACGTCGACGACAGTAGACCATACGAAAGCCGCGCAGACAACCCACTGCAACACAATATATACTACATTAGACTCTTGATGTCTGAAGCGAACAACTTGGGGCTTACCGACAAGGCCGGTATATCGGCGAAACTTTGAATTCGATGACTTAAAAGGGAAAGCTGGATGAAAGTACGGGAATCGAGGGTCTGAGCTCACGTCTTAACGACAAGTACTGCAAAGAGACTTATCTTTGAAAATTAGTCATTATTATGACGCGATTCCCTTACCCTTACCGATGGCAATATTGAACGCCAAAATAACTATGTTTAGTTCGAATCTTCACGCCACGACCGGCGTAGCCTTCCGTAACCACTAGCAACAGCTGGGGCCTGGATTGATTGTTCATACCATACCGGCGTTAAACAACAAGGATGGGCCATATGGGCTAACAGTGACATCCAACTACATAGAAGCAAAATCTTCAGTCAATCGTCGGGCTGATGAGCCTAAATCGCCAAAAGAACCCACATTTCCACAAGCACAAAGTATATAACGTCTGTACAGCTACGACAATGACGACCTGATATCAAATCGCAATGCGGAAAGAAAACCGGTATAACTTACATTCACAATAACGCCGAGCTACCTATAGCTTGATGATCAGCATCGGGTCCGTCCGCTCCGCTTCATAGGCTGGGAACCCACTTTGAAACACTTAGAAAGATAATTCCATCAGTCGCTTCCGAGTCGAAAGGACTTTACAGTACATAGTAACACACCAAACAACCTGGATGGCCTCCGAAGATCCGAAAGAATTTATCAAATAATGGTACAGAGCAACGATCATCAGGGCTAAGCGAAGCGTGGCTAGAACCCAAAAAATTCGCCACGAAGGGAGAAAATGGTTGAGAAGGATTACCCCACGAGATACCAAAGTAAAGCAACCTGCTCGGAACGCGTTGATTGATTCTTCGATTCCGCAAGCACTAGGAGGGAACACGAACTGAATAGTTACTCGCCAGAGTCCTTGTGGTAGATCTGGTAGTAGAGGTAGACCTGGAGATTGGTAATTTCGTAGAGACTTTACAAGGGTATGAGCATTAAGCGTGAGCCATGGATATGATAGCAGAAGACTTTCATGACAGATAACATCGCGCACACGAAGGCCATACCTAGAGTAACTTGCAGGAGGGATGACTCTGGCTCTTGTCTACTGTGGGAAGAAACGAGGTGAGAAAGAGCACGTATACTTACGAGTAATTGGGCTCTTTGAATCTCGAGAAACTCTCTCTGGCTGAGCAGGCTATATAAGGAACATGACTCAATACTCAGACGACATAGCTATTGGTGATGGGTAGATAGTTGATTGGGTGGCTTGTGATGTCGATGGCTCTCGAGTGTAGTTCTTCCAGAGAAAGACATGTGTTGACCGATCTGCAGTGGGATACACCCAAAACGCTCCGTTCGATGAACGCGAATTGAATAGTTTTTAGAGCTTGCAAAATCTTCTTAGGAGTTGTTCAAGAGTTGTTTATAAATAAGAAGGTAGCGGATAAATGGTTTTCCAAGGAGTTCGTTCCGAAGTAGAAGTCTGTAGAAGTTCAATGACTTGATTCACAGGAGTGTACTATTCACAGAGGCCAGCCTGCCGCTCGTTGTCACACAAAGATCATTCTTAAATTGGTGAGTTGACACTTACCGTTTCCTGATCTCCAAACGCCAAGGTCTAGCTCATGGGTCCGGCGCTGTGTAAACCATAACTCCTTTTATTTAATCTCACCACACCATCATTGGCTCCGACCTCGTCCAGCTTCCCACTTACCATTAGCTTTCATCCTCTTCCTCTTCATATTCCCGGTCTTACTATGCATCAACCCAAACAATTGAGTTGCAGAATCGAGCAGATGTCCAAAATCTTATCAAGGCACGTAGCAACTCTGTCGAATGGACCAGATTCTTGGTGATCGTGTCGCGCGAAAGCCGTTGTGGATTCCCATGGGATAGAATTGATATACATGGGGAGCGGGAGACCGGCAGAGAAGAGAGGAGATAGCAGAGAACGTAACGAACACATGGAAAGGAACGAGTGTGGGGGTTCCTAAACTACATTACATAAGCAATTGTTTTCACATCAAAATGATCAGAACGGAAACCTCTACAAGTCTCGACCAGTTGTTGCTCTTATTCACTCGCCATGTGTCTCTCTGCCACTACTGCTCAGAGTCGATAGAGCCCTTGTGATAAATCTATTCGAATTTTTTTTTGTAGACTTTCCAGGAGTCGGCCGGTGTCAAGCCGGTGTTTACGATTCCATTTTTCTGATGTCGGTATGAATGGTTTTATAAATGAGGGGATTTCGCCACTGCATCCTCCTCAGGCAAAAATCCCGCTGTATGATTGCACAAGATCCGCCTCCACTGTGTAGCGATTTGTTTTTCCCATCTGACAGTGGCGCGACGCTTTTTAACGGTGCGACTGTCTCGTTATGTCCCATCTTTTCCTTCGAAGAGGTTCGTTGGGCTCGAATTGCTTGCCTTCTGGTTCTCAAGTCTCATTAGCTTTTTTATCAAGTCTTGCCGTCTTCTTTGCGCCTTCTTGAATTATATCGCTGAAATCAGCACTTTGATACGTGAGACGCTCTCTGCATGTTATTAATACCTGTCTGACCCCTCTATCAGCGCGATAATGGGTGCTGATATTGATAAGCTCTCCTTTGAATCTGGGGACGAGAAGGCACTCAACAGAGCGCGTTTCGAAGATATTCGTGAAGAGCTTCGTCCCGTGTCTCAAGGGCTTGCATACCATGATTCATCTTCTCCCAATCCAAATCTCTCCCTCCCCATTGGTTTCCGCACCCTCTCTATCCAGGTTACAGAGTCTCAGCATCCGGGAAAGCCTAAAGGCGACGTGGTCAATTTTTTTGAAGAGCTTACCTTTCACAATGTCTCTGTTGAGAAGCTCTGTGGCATGTTTGGGACCGCTGTGGAGCAAGGGCTTGACAACGTCGTAGCGGCTCGCAATATCCAGCGAGACGGGAAGAACACGATAGCTCAGGCAAAGCCCAAGTACATATGGAAGCTCCTTGGATACCTCTTCGGGGGGTTCTGCTCCATCCTCTGGGTCGGTGTCATCATCTTCTTCATCTGCTGGAGACCGTTGAGCAACCCGCCTTCCCCCACCAACCTCGCCCTCGCCGTCGTCCTAATTCTTGTCATCCTGTCGCAAGCCACGTTCTCTGCCTTCCAGGACTGGTCTACTGGCCGCATCATGAACTCCATTCTCGACTTGATCCCGTCTGAATGTGTCGTTATCCGCGAGGGGAAAACCATCAAAATGCCTGCCTCGGAGCTCGCCGTCGGCGACGTTGTCATGCTGCATGTTGGCAACAAGGTCCCCGCCGATATGCGGCTGATCGAGACATCCGGCGATGTGCGCTTCGATCGTGCTGTACTCACGGGTGAATCGGAAGAGGTCGAAGGCAACATCGACTCCCTAGGCGAGACTTTCCTCGAGGCGCCGAACATCGCCCTCATGGGAACGCATGTTACCAACGGGCACGCGAAAGGTGTGGTAGTTCTTACGGGCTCGCGTACAGTCATGGGCCGCATCTCAAAGCTCACGAATAAGACCAAAATCAAGCCGACGCTCATCCAGCAGGAGATCACGCGTTTCATACGGCTCATCATACTCTTCACTGTCATTCTCGCGCTGAGCATCCTCATCATCTGGCTTGCATGGCTCCATCGCGACCACCCGACGTTTATGAGCCTTGTAAGTATGCTCAATGACGTCATGGGCTGCGTTGTGGCTTTTATCCCCGAAGGAATGCCGATCGCCGTCACGCTCACCCTCTCTTTGATCGCCCGTCGTATGAAAGCCATCTCTGTCCTTCCCAAGTCGCTGGCGACGGTCGAGACTCTAGGCTGCGTCACTGTTGTATGCTCCGACAAAACAGGCACACTTACGCAGAACAAGATGTCCGTCATGTCTGCTGGATTTGTGGACGAGACATACACGACTCAACAATTCCGGGAGACTCTCATGTCTAACTCGACTGGAGAACGCTCTGCACTTCAGCACCTTTACCAAGCTGCGGTACTTTGCAACGGCGCCACATTTGACGGGGCTACGGCTGAGCTTCCTCTTGAGGACCGGGAAATTAACGGCGACGCCACAGATGGCGCTATTCTGCGTTTCGTCGAATACAGTGGCAACGCACCTGCCGTCCGCGCTGAAAACGCCGAGATCTTCCAAATTCCCTTTAATTCGCGCAACAAATGGATGCTTACTATGCACTCTTCCTCCTCTTCCCAAAACCCCGAAAAACATTCAGAAAGCCTCATCTTTGTCAAGGGTGCCCCCGACGTCTTGATTCCCAGCTGCACATCTTACTTCTCTGCTCTCACGAATGACATCCAGCCTTTCGACTCCATCGCCCGCTCTAAACTCATCGCAACTCAAGAAGAGTGGTCCCGCCTCGGTCAGCGCGTCATCCTCCTCTGCATGCGCCACTACACTCCCTACGCCCCTATCGGCTCGAATGACTTCAGCACCGAGATCGCCAGGAGCGGCGTGGAGGGTCTGACTGTGGTCGGTCTCCTCGGGCTCATGGACCCCCCTCGCCCTGAGTCTGCGAATACCGTCAAAGAGTGCAGGAGAGCTGGTGTACGTTTCTTCATGGTCACCGGAGACTTTGGGTTAACTGCCGCTGCGATCGGACGCCAAATCGGCATTATCACCACTCATGCTGAGTCTGATTCATTTGCGGATGTGAATAAGAAGATGAACGAGATGCCTAGCGGGCCGTTACCCAGCTGCCGGGACCCCGCCAATCGGATTCAGAGGAGCCTCGTGCTGGAAGGGAAAGATTTGGTGTTGCTCACGGAGGGACATTGGGACGTCGTTACGCGCTATGAAGAGATCGTTTTTGCGAGGACGACGCCTGAACAGAAGCTGAGCATTGTAAATGCATTCCAGAAGCGAGATAATGTCGTTGCAGTCACTGGAGACGGAGTCAACGACGCCCCGGCGCTCAAAGCCGCTGACGTCGGTGTCGCCGTCGTATCTGGAAGTGACGTCGCGATCGAGGCCTCCGATCTCGTCCTCATGGGTAACTTCGATTCCATCATCGGCGGGATTCGTCTCGGGCGCTTAGTCTTCCAAAATCTGCAGAAGGTCATTGCATATCTCTTGCCTGCAGGTAGCTGGTCCGAAGCCTGGCCTGTAATTGTGAATGTCTATCTAGGTATTCCTCTTCCCCTCTCTTCGTTCCTCATGGTCATCATTTGCTGCTTCACCGACTTATCGCCCTGCCTTTCGCTCATCATGGAGCAGGAGGAATTCGACCTCCTCACGCTCCCGCCGCGCAACCACAAAACGGACCATCTCATCAATCTCAAGATATATACCCAAGCATACTTGTTTATTGGTATGATGGAGACTATCACCGCGCACGCAATGTTCTTCCTCTACATGTGGAAATACGCTGGTATTCCTGTTCATGCTCTGTTCCTTGCCTTTGAGAAATACACCGACGGGTTCTACGGGCATACGCAGGACGAGCTGAACCACTTCAATGCGGTTGGTCAGTGTGTGTACTTCGTTACCGTCGTCATTCTGCAGTGGGGAAACCTTCTCTCCGTTCGCAACAAACGGCTGTCCATCCTGCAAGCAGACCCCATACGAGCGAAACGACGGAATCCCTGGCTCTTTGCTGGAGCCCTCCTCGCGTTCGTCATTGCGATTTTTGTGACGGAGGTTCCTGGGATCCAGCGGTTGTTCGGGACAGCGTCGGTTCCAGTCGAGTTTTGGGTTATTCCTCTGCCGCTAGCGCTGGGTATTTTGTTCATGGATGAGATAAGAAAGTTGTTGGTAAGGACGTTCCCTAAGGGCCCTATAGCGAAGATATCCTGGTAATTGAGGTATTATGTGCGTTTTTCCGTCTTATCATTTGCAGAGCTTTATCTGATTTGAGCACCTTCCAGGTATATTGGCATTTTCAATCTGTTTCATTTCATTTACACAACACATGAAGAGCACACTCGCAAAACACTGGGAAATTAACGCAATTACTGATAATATCTGTTATGTTATGTTTTTACTTCAATTATAACGGAGTCTTTTCATCCCGACTTTGCGCGATACGAGTGAGCTCCGACGTGCAGGACATAGTCCTCAGACAACCCTTCTACTTCTTCTCCTTCTATCCACTAGCGCCTGTTGCCTAGACTCCTGGCCTTCCATAGATTCAGCACCATCAACATACGTCGCATCAACCCCATAATAATACGAATGAACAGAACATCCAGACGAAGACGATCGTGTGACGAGCGTGGCGGGCCGCTGGAGAGAATGACTTTGAGCCTCCTCAAAAACAGTAGCCATTGGAGTGTCCAACTTGATCGTGCTGTGTCGCGAGAGCTCCGGTAAACGCGGGGCCGATGCCATCGAATACGCACTGCTTGTACTTGTGGTTGATAGCGTGCTTCGCATACTTGGTTGTCGAAGCCCTCTTCCGAGGCGCGACCCTGTGTCGTAATCTTCAGGTTTAAGCACCGCGGATCGCGGTGGCTGTGCAAGGGGGGAGGAGATCGAGTCGCGCGTCGACGTGCGTCCCATGGAGGTAGCATACTGAGACTCAGATGTCGTGAAACCATGGTTATAGCCGTCTGCTTCAACGTCAGGGAAAAGGACCCGTCCTGTGCCATTACCCCGCTCTTCGAGTGTCCAAGGCTGGTTTGCGGTGCTATCATTGCTCCGAGAGAAAACGGAGAAAAGAGATTGTCGACCAGAACTCTGGGTAGATCGCGCGGGGGCATCGAGAGTCTTGTCTTGTCTATTAATCATCAACACCGCGCCAGATGGTAGACTTGCTGCTACTGCATTGAATGCATAAGTAAAGTTCGACTTGATAGACGTAGTCCAGCTGCTAGAGTCATCCATCACCGTTTCTTCAGTCGAGTCTTGCGTTCGGCCGGGTAGAGGAAGAGTATTCCAAGTTTCCTTGGTGTTTCTAGACCAGGGGACATTCGACCGTGGTACACCTTCGCCGTATGGCTCTGAGGACGGAGCTCGAGAACCGTAATTGCTAGCCCCTCCTGTATGTGCCGTATACATGCCCTCAGGTATCGAAGTAAAGGTCGAGGACGGAGAAGTGTCTCCTGGTGCCCGATTTGCAACTTGCAGTGGACCGAGGGAGGAAATACTGCTGTATTCATCCAAACTTCCATTTGAAGACAAGTTAGCATCCCTTGTAGAAGCGTGGCTGTAGTAATATGGGTTTGAGTAAGTGACATGAGATGCGTTATCAACATATGGCTGGTGCTCAGCGTATGGCGAAGGGCCAGGGACCAGACTAGAACGCAACGAGTTACGCATGTAGCTACTAGAACGCCTAGGTTCACCGACGTCACGATCACCAGAGAGCTCCCAAGGGATAACGTCTTGACTGCTTATATCCTTTGAGCCCGTCCTGTCGATTGGCTGCCCGATAAAGATTGCATCGCGTGCCGCCTCGAGTTCGCTTTGGTCCTCGTGATGATTTGCCCATGGAACTAGGGGACTCTCGCGCCTACGTCGTGCATGCATCCGGAGACGGACTGCCCACGCTATCACAGCCGCGATGAGACCTATAGCTAAGATGGTTCCAACTATCACGGCAATGTAGAATGGCGCGTGATGACCTTTTTCTGTCACCGTGGAGTTTTCGTTTGCGGGTTGTGAAGGAGACGAAGAAGGTACCTCTACGACGGCTTCAGTTACTGTTGTCGCCGTCGGTGTTACGGATGCAGAGGTGAGGGCTGTTGACGTCGCGGCCGCCGGCGTGACGATAGAAAGTACGATTGGAGTCGACGACAAAGACACAGAGGACGACTCGGATGAGTCAGATGCCTTAGGGTTAATGCTTGAAACGGGAGATATAGAAGTAACAACAAAAGGCGGGATCGGTGATCCAAATGGCACAGGAGCTAGAGAAGAAGTAGGCGGAGAGACCAGGATCGTAAGAGGTGACTGATTTGACTGAGGTGACCTCGTTACAATCGACGACAGGGCCGTCTGGACAAACTGTGGCGCACTGGTAGCTGCAGAGACTGTTTGACTAGGCGTGACAACTGAGGTAGCGTAGACCGTGGACACAAAAGTATTTTCTCGCATCGGCGGACGAAACAGCGGTCCATTTCCCTGAAGCATCGACGTCGAACTGGCGTCCGGTTCCTGCGCCAAACTGAAGCTCATGATGGCGGAGATGGAAACAATCAAAAGTGAGCTTCCAGAGCAACGAAAGAAGAAAGCTCGACCTGCGAGGGCAGAAAGTGAAAGGGATGAGGGAAAGAGGAACCTGGAGAGCCCCTAATTTCTTCCTGTCAGACGACAGAGATTCAATTGCTTCCGATTTTGTTCCATGTCAGCCTCCACTTGTGACTTGTCCGATTCGCCAATTGGAGATTGGTCAAGGACCAAGAAAAGCTTGCACGTCAAGTCTAGCTACAAGGCTATACTGATGCCTCTTTTTTGTGTCTGTGTTCAACTGCCTTGGTCACAGTTGCAACGTTGACAGAAGTCGTTTTGAATCAACCATGCCGGTGCCTCCCTGCCTCCGGCCATCAACTGATACAGACTCCGAGTTGTTGGCCACGGGATTTTCCTCCTGTCCGGCAAACCCGACTTGTAGCAGAACCACTGGAGTCAAATGCGACAAGTGAAGATGACTCAAGAGAAGTCAGAGCTACTTTATAATGCTCTCCTCTCCGACTCGGAATCTACACTGTCGAGAAACTTGACTCACCGAATCTTTTTTGTTACGTGGTGACGCGGGACGATCATGGGTTGTCCATGACATATCTAGTAAGTATGGACTATCTAGTACGCGGTCTACTAGTATTATGTCGTTGGTCAAATGGTGCTGGGTAACCGGAGTTGTTTCGTGCTCTGGTTTCGTGCAAAGACAAGGGATTCCGTTTCCGGTAATCAATTTCCACGTGGCGGGCTTCTGTTTATTTGAATCTTTTTTCTTAGAAGCAACTTAGAAGTCACCTACCTTTGCGCCTATGACGTTCCGACTCGGCAGAATTCTGTTATGTTGCAATTCTACAAGTTATCTTTGCGCAATTACAAAGCACACCTACGCCCTGTTCTGTTCGAAGCCATCGGCGTTCAGTTAGGACCGTCGGACCGCATTTTCCAACTTCTTGCTTCTGAAGGCGTGTGGATGAAGACTCGTCGCAGCATCATTTTTCATGAGTATGGAGAATCGCTTACTGAGGAAATGCACAAAGACGACTTAGGCTCCAGTTATTCACCGACGTTTCGACACCTCTGATATGGCTGCCGTCAGACGTTTCAGTAAATATCGACCAGTCATCATTTGGACTTACCGATCTAGTCGGGTGAGATGACCGACTGGCTGACTGCCACACTCGCGTGGCTCTACAATGATGGCGGTACCTAGATGGTACCTTCCGGCGTAAGGATACCTGCCGTTCGTCTTGAACACCACAGCCTTAGCGCCGAGACTGCAAGTTGTCAATCAACTCAATTCCATCTTGGGAAAGATGGTAACAAGCGCTCGTCCTGGAGTGTTTCATTCTTTTGAACCAATGTGTATCTATAAAAGCGAGGTTACATTTCGCCAAGGTGTATTCAATTCACCCACTTGCCTTGGTCCCCATCATGGTCAGGACCCATCTCACTGTCTTGGAAGCAAGCGCGTCTCTCTACTCTTCTTTGCCTGTCTTCAAGATTCCTCAGCTTGATACGTCGTCTGGACGCGTAGACAGATGGATATCTATCACGTACCAGGAATTCTGGAGGGACGTCGAGTTCTACGCTCAACACTGGAGACGCGTCTTGACACGCGACGATGTACCTCCCGAGTCAGTTATCGGACTATGGTAGGTTGCCCAGGTGGATGTCCTTGAGCTCTCTGTCTTACTCTGCTCAATATAGGGTCGGAGGCTTCACTTATATTGATGCTCTTCACATATACGGTCTCTCGAGAGCCGGCTACATCCCGCAGCTCTTTAGTTTAAGGCTTCCCAGCCCAGTCGTTGTCTACGAGCTACTTCGAAAGTCCGGCGCTAAAGCTCTTGTACATGATCAGACATATACGTCGATTCTGAGCGATTGCTTCCTCCCCATCCACCCATCTCTAGCTTTGACAGTCTCAGAAATGGATGATGAGCCATTGCCTCCAGTTTCGGCCCCTTTACCGGAAGGGATCGCCTTCATCTTTCACACCAGCGGTTCTACATCAGGAAGCCCCAAGCTTGTCCCCTGTACCTTTTCCTGGCTTGATGCCGCTATAACCAAGTCGAACCAGATCTCCATTCCACGGATTCCAGAGCGTCAGGATGTCACTGTTTGGATGTATGTTGTTCTGTTCTGTTAGCTGTCGGTGAATCCCAGATACTCACAATCTCTACAGGGGGAGCATGTGCCATATCGCTCAATCGTTCAGTAAGCTCTTTTAGGCACTTGTCTTCTCACGTAACTGACAAAGCCGGTAGTGTTCCTGGGAAGCCTCCAGCATGGGTCGTGTGTCATCCAGCCGACTGCCGTTCCCTTTCCAGCCCCAGAACTGGTCGACATGATTCATCATGCAGGGCTTAACCGTTTGAATCAGTTCGGCGCTCCTCTTTCGAAGCATTTCCAAGCCGCTCGGTTGGACCCGAAGATGTTGACTCTACTACAAGCTCTTGATGACATAGTCTACAGTGGCTTGCCGTTGCCGCGAGAGGACGAGGAATGGGCTTACAAAAATGGACTTAGACTTCGGGTACGTCTCATATCCACGGTTCCAATCTCCGAATACTGATGTCAACTCATTAGAACCTGTTTGGAAGTACTGAGTGTGGTGCCATACTCCTCTCCGTGGGAACTCCTGAGCGCAATCCTGGCTTGCTTCGTCCGCTGGATGGATTCAAGTACCGGTTCGTATCAACGACGCCAGACGCCGCCGCCAGTCACCAATCGACTGCGCGGTTGATGGAACTGATCATTCCTGCCGAGTCATTAGACTGTCCTCATCCGTCCCTGAGGCATGAAGATGGTGACTTCCATACTGGAGATCTGTTTCAGGAGCCCTCCCCTGGACTGTTTGTCTTTCGCGGTAGAGACGACGATTGGATCAAGTCAGAAAATAGCTTGCGTTGCGATACAAAGTACGCTCCAATGATTGCATCATTTTAACAACAGTATCGACTGATTAATTCATCCTTAGGGCCATTGAGGACAATGCAATGGCCATGTGTGGAAACATCATCTCCAACTGTGTCGTCGTGGGCACGGGTCGCCCGTCACCTGTAATGTTCGTCGAATCCGTTTCAGATTTGGATCCCGAAAAGATCAAGAAGGAGATTATCCGTAAAACAAGACACTTCCATTCGAGACGCTATCTTCACGAACGGATCACCCTCACTGACATGATTATTGTCGTTCCACCCCAATCTCTACCCAGGACTGCAACCAAGGGAAACATCAGACGCAAGGCCGTCGAAGAGGCCTATAAATCTCAAATCGACCAAATTTTTCAGCGTTTGTGCTGAAGCTCTAAAATTTCCCCAGATACTTTCCATTCATAATTCTCCTAACTAGTACTAAAGGTCCACTTGGATATATTTATTAAGTTCGCTAATTCTCTGGACTTGACATTCCCTGCTCGTACTAATTTCGATACTTGTACTGGCTGTATAATCATTCCTGTACTCTCGTCAAAATTCTGTATCACTCGCGTTTGTATCCTTTATCACCTCGATAGTACTCCATGTTATACTTTAATTTATAGATCAATTACAACACATTTAATCAATCTGTAACGGATTTCCATGGACCCAGTTCGAGAACAACTGCCGTACAGCCCAGGTACAAAAATTCATAACTTTGTCTTGAGCGACGTCTTGATCGATGAAAATGTACTGTCACTGTGATGTGGGTCGAGGCTGTCCTCGAGGCAAGTGGTCAATGTGGTGTGGCGCCTGTCAAGTAGAGATGTTTCCGTCTCATTCAGCTCAGCTGGTTTTGATTTATCCCGCTCGTCAACTGTCGTATACAGTCTCCACAGCTTTGTCAGCCTTTTGAAACTGGGGCGTGAGGCAGTGCCCCATGGCTAAAGAAGCCCACTGCGGGGATCGGGACCGTAGTACTCAATCAACGAATGCTTCAGATTTGAACCTATATCCTGAGCCTGAGCTCCGGTTCCTCACTACCTTCACATATCTTTCCCAAAGAAATGGTCTAAATGATAGTGTGTACAAAGCGGAGGATACAAAAATAGTGAAATACTCCTTATGCATTCTGGTGGTAAATCGATTCCTCCTGAATCTACAAGGTACCGCTTAAATCGACGGGAGTAATCATCATATGCAAACGTCTTACCCAAGGTAC
>JAGGAS010018905.1:0-15608 GCA_017657355.1 Termitomyces sp. K1Ac | reverse complement strand
AACAGCAATTGCCATAACATTGAGGAAGACAGCAAGAACTGAACTAATCTCTCCTGCATAGTCTACTTGACTACCATTACACAGATTATCTATCAGTTAAACATTTATCTTATGATCATAAGTACCAAGCAATCATTACTGACTACTACCTTGAACCTTTGAGTCGGGGATGGTGCTTGCCACCGCTATGATTACATCACTAATGATACACGTGACTGATGGTCCAACTTTTGGTGGGACAAAACACTGGGTGTACGGGACAACATTTTTGATGAAAATAATGTAAAAATATCATAAGAATAATTCAATTAATTTCAAAATTCTATTTAAATATTTTGGGACAAGCCATGGAATAAATATCATGAATGAACTTATGATAGTATCTCAGTGGTCCATACGATAAAACTTTGAGAGGAATAAAAGAAAGAAGTTTCAATACTTTTTCCATAATTTTTAAAATTCCTTTTCAATATTCAACATCGAGATATCAAAACAGGAAAGAATGTTGGAGGTTCAAACATTGTAAAAATATGATAAATATAATTCAATTAATTTCAAAATCTTATTTGGATCTTTCCAGCAGAACCATCGAGACAATATGTGAACGTGTTTTTCAATGATATCTGGATGGTCCATGCAATAATCTTTGAGAAAAATCAAGACGGCAATTATAATACTTGTTGAATATTCTTCAAAGTGTTTTTTGCTATTTCGAGATCATAATATTGAAAGAATATTTCAATCTGTTGCAAGATCCTTTGGCCAAAAAAAAGAAACAAAGAATTGAAACAGCTCATTATCAAATGTTTTCCAAATATACTTCCAAATTATCTTTCAATGTCTTGCTACACAAAAATCAAATAATCTTGAAATTCAGTGATCTGATTGTATTTGGTTTATTTCAGAATGTTGCTTGTCATACCAATCAAAAAGTATCGTGATATATCTGTCACAGAGTTTTTCAAACCTTCTCTCACAGAATATTCAAGAAGAAATGAAATTTAATCTTTAGGCATGGAACATTAAAAAATAATTAAACTCGGACAATCACATGCGAATTGCTTTTGTAAGCAACAAGCATTTTTGCAGAATTTTACGTATATATTCTATTATACAAATGTAACTAAATGATCATTTTGTCAATTGGAAGATACAGTCAATATACTTCCTATGCCCTCAACAAACAAATAAACAACAGATTGCTGTATGCTCAATGAATAAACAATGAAATATATCAAGGATGTGCAATGGGAATATTTTATCAGATTCATCCATGTTTAGGCATGGAATTTATGCTGATCAACCTTTATGGAGATCCCCATATGTCGAACTTTTTACACATGATGCTCATCACCTGCAGGAGCTGCAGGAACGCGTCGTTTGTTGAATCAACAAAGGTTACAGTTGGAGTCAAAACACAATTGGCCACAATAAGACATGGTATGTACAATAAGAATAAGACACGGGTATGTACAGTAAGGACGAGCGGGTATGAAGGAAAAAAGTCAACCGGACAAATTCAACAAGATATGTAGATTATCAGAGGGTTGAGACGGGGGCCACAGAACTCAGATTTGAATTCGCAATTATAACGCTGATGTTACTGATTGTGAAGGTCAAACAAAATCCGGGAGACATAGAGTGGCATTGTACATAGATATGACTTGTTAGTTCGGCATACGTCCAACAATTAGAATGTCAAAGAGAACGAGAACTTCAAATTCCATGTCAAAATGCCTGAAAAATACTGATCAAGAGACAGATCGGTGGATAGAATCAAATAAAAGAACAAACCTGTAGAACCACTAGGTGTAACACCGATGCTGATATCCCCTCTCAAGACGTCGACATGAAACCCACTGATATTGTGGATACTTGCCACAACATCAAGATTAGCCCTCAGATCTCCGCCGCCTCTCATTTTTGTGCTTCCTGATAGGCCCAAGGTCCCTTTCATGTCCAAATTCACGCCTTAAGGCAGCGTCAATTTTGGCATTTATGTTCCTTAGGGCAAGGAATGGGTATGAAAGACTGGTTTCAAGATCAGCTACAAGAAGATAATTCAGTTTTGATACAAAAGGGAGTGAGAATTGAAGCCTACTGGCAGTAGATGACATCATGTGTACTTGTTCCAGTGTTGTAGAATGTGAAGTTGAGTGGAAATGGTGGGTAGCAGAGAGCAAGCTGAGATTTGTTTGTCATCATTGTACAAGGGCTGTCACGCTTGTTCCCATGGCAATCAAGATGACTAACACACAAATCAAAAGTATACCGTGCAGAATAGTGTTCAGACAAAGATTGTGCTATTCAAAATATTGTCCAGTCCTTTTCCATTATTAACGCAGGCAGCAAAGGTTTGCAACAATATCAACTGGGTTGTAGCATGGAATATTGGTACTCCATCTTGTGAGTATCATGACTTGCTTGAGTAAAGGAACATCCATAATGGCACAACACAATACCTGTGCTGATACCTTCGTTTATCAGGACCATTGGAACTACAGGCATATGAAATTCCGGCTCAATAGTCTCACCATCCTCTTTTTGGACTGTAAACAGTGCATAATCGGCTGGGTGGAAGACAGTCCTTGATATAGGCAATGGCATGGTGTAGATATGCCTCGGAGAGACATAATTCTTCCCTCGGCCTCACATGCACCATATTGGCCTTTGGTTTCAGCAAGTTGACATTGTTGCTTCCAATGAAATTCTGTGCAAGGCCAATGACCGTCTGCGCAAGACTGCCGATATGGAAGCTTCCCTCAATACCGCTCAGCTGTGACAAGAAGTCGATCAGAAAGAGGTCAAAGGGAGGAAAAAAAGTTATTTACCTCCATCGCATAGGTCAACATTCTGGTCAAGCGGAATGGAACCTTTTCAGGGAACTTTTCACAACGCATCGCAATTTCAAAGCAATCACCGAAGTCAATATGAACTACTTTTCCGGTGCTGTGCTCCAAGAGAATATTGGAAGGATGACAATCGCCCAAACCCAGTATATGCCAATTATGCATTGACTGCGAGAGAATGAGTGTAAGTAGCCTGTCATTCCAGCCAATGTTCTGAATTGGTGCTCTTCAGCTAAAGAACCTGTACAGGTCCTGACCAGTCGTATTCAATGTGTACTCAAAAACTTCGATCTCCTGCAGGAATGTGAGGTTTTTGTAGTCTGGTGCCATATGTCAAATTCACCTCAACCAATCACTCAAACTCTTTGATAGCTTGCACTAAGGCATCAATAGAAGCCATGTCCAAATGATTTGTTGGTTCATCTGTGCATGTGTTGTGGGTGTCTGGTCGACATAAGCGTTGAGTTGGCTAACTTACTGAGAAGCAGGATATGTGGGTGCTTCATCACCAGCTGAGCAAACATGACACGATTCTGCAAACCATTGGATCTGGGATGTTTATGAGCGCCCAAAAGACTGAAGCGGCCCAATTGGGATTGCCATGCTTATGAGGAAGGTATGAGGTCATGATCTAAAAGATAGCCCATGATAAAACCAACACACCTGGACATCCTTCTCGTACTTTTTGTAGACAAGGTGCTGGAAGTATTCAATCAGACTGAGATCATAGGGCAGCTGATTGGCAGAGTGCTGTGAGTACTAGTGTTGATTTACCGGTTCCGTTCACACCAAGGATGGCAATGCAGGAGTCCATGCTGAATTGGCGTTCTTCAACTTTTGACGAAACTGAGAAACAAAAAGAGACTTACTCAATACCAAAGGAAAGTTTTCTATAGATGTAGTCCTCCTTTTGTCTGGAGTAGGAAACGCAATCTCAGCGATGATGGGTGGAGGAAGTTTCTTGATGTCTTCGGTTGTTCCTACCCATGGCTTAGTACTATGACATGGAAAAATTGGAGAAGCCTACCCTTCTGCATTCATGGAACAAAAAGCAAATTAGGGGTTGCTTCGATGTCTTTGCAAGCAGCATTTGCCAGCCGTTGATACTCTGTGATAAAATTCAAAATAGTCCAAAGTAACTGAATAACGTTCACGTACTGCCGTAGATCCCTTGCTTGATAATTGAGTTGAACGGAACTGTTCATAAGTGAGTGTGAATGATTTTGTTTTCCTTAAGGAGCATCCATGGTTGGGTACCTGCACAGTTGTCATATCTGCATATCTGTGTTGTGAGTGAGGGATTTGAAAACAACAAGCAGAACTCACTTCAAGAGATCAAAACCCCATTCCTGGAACCTCTATTGACTCACAAAGGTCTATGAACAGCCGCTGGTGGTCTCCTATGCATCAGATGCCATACCTGTCCTCGTTTTCTAATGAGCCAGGGTAAAGTTGACAAGTGAACCAGCCCGAGACTGCAGAAAAGGAATTAAACCTCACGCATGACATCAGAATTGTGCCGTACTAATCCTGTGTCGCTGTATAGGCATTATGCCTGGTGGATTGACTTAAAATGAAGAACTGCAACTCACAAGCCCAGAGCATGAATTGTGTCTGTGAGACTCTTCATCCCCAAGGGAAAATGAACTTTGTCTATGGTTGTAGTGTATGATTGAGACTTGGTGGTTTGCAGAAAAGAGGATACATACTGTGATACCAAGGGCTGCCTTGCGGCTCACTGAAAGATTTGGAAGCAACAGTCAGAGGATAAAGACCTGAAGGTGGTGTTTTTCAACGTTGGCCAAGAGGTTATCAATGTTACACCGGAATATGATGAGGCGTTGGAGAAAGATGCAGTGTGTCTTGCAGGGCTTCTTTGTTCCAAGGTAATATTGATCAGAAGAAGCTTACTAAAGCAAATCTAACATCAAGGTTTTGAATGACGTTATCTAGTTCTTACCGCAATAAGACTTACATTTCCCCAATTATTAGCCAGAACAACCTGCTACTGTCCCATCTTGAAGTAACAACGTGCCAAAAGTTTTTTTTTCATGAGGTCCACAGTGCCTTTCCCCGATTTCTTGATGAGATATTCCTTCTTGCCAACACCAACGCCATGTTCTTCCAGTACCTGTTTCTTACGGTCAGCCTCTTGTTCATCATTCGCAAGCTTGAACCCTGTCCCACCATGCTTCTCAATAATCTACTGGACTACTTGAGCTGTTTCTTTCAATGATGTGGGTGAAACGCCCTGGAATTTGAAGAAAAGACTGTCCTTCTCAGGCTTTTTATGCTTTGACATGCCAAATTTGTTTGTTGCTGTCATGAAGACATCGTCCACGAGTTCAATGCAATCTGTTTCAAGTCAAAGAGGGTTGAGAAATGTCATCATGAGCCAGGGTATGACGGTGTCTAAGAAATGAAAAACGAGACCTCTCTCCAGGAGAAGTTGCTTTTTCTTGCGCAAGAAGGCATTTACCATCCTTGGTGTGGTTATCCTTTGTACTGCATGAACATACTACTCCTGGGCCTTTGTATTCACCAGTCTCTGAATTCATTGTCATGCAATGCAACCAACATTTACAGATGGATGTCTTTGTATGCCTGGCAGCCGTTTGTGACATTGCTGTATAAAAAGGATTAGTACCACCACTACGCGACATCATATGTCCCCGCACTAACAAGTGTTGCTCTTTAGTTTCCACAATACTTGCGTGGCAGAAAAACTCCTCCGGATTTGAGATTATCTTGATTTGGTGATGACTACCATGGTGCTGGTAAGTGTTTTTCCAAACTGACAATTCAGCCATGCTCCTTATCAATGAGTGAGTCGCCAATCAGAAAGTGATTGTACCAGGCACGTTGCTTACAATTGGGAGAAGGTGTACATATACACATTTCATAGTATGTACATGAGCATGAATGGAGCTAAGCAGTTGGAAAGGTATCAGATCCAAAGACAAGACATAAAGGCCTTGAGCCGTTCTTTGTTCCATCTTTACAGGTTTCCTAACACCATTAAATGAAGGTACAACCCTGACCCCAACCCCAACAACCCCGAGAACACTGAAAAAATTGCAATCGAGCAGGCCCAAATTCAAATTCTACAGTTGTTGGAAATGATTTCCTATGAGCAGGCCGACTTTCAAGTTTTGTCTTTTGATATATACTTGTTATTGTTGTAACAGTCAGTTTGCAGGCTCAGGTTGATGCTCTTGAGAAATTGCAAGAAAAGACCCTTGAATGCTGGGATCAGGTTTGTCTCTTTTCTTTCATGGTCTATCTATTAATAATCAATCCTGAATAGAAGCGCACAAACTATCTATATTCTGTTCGTATTTAAAATAATAAGTCCAGACTTGTAATATATAGATAACCATGATCAGAAGGCACAACGGTTTGCGTACATTACTTCTTACTCGTCTCCTGTAATCATCATACTATATTGCATGTTGAAGTCACATCTTGCAAGACCAACAATCATAGTGACATATTATATTCTGTGCATGTTACCCCTCTAGATCTAGAGGCAAATTTCATTTTGACCGATCTTCCCCTTTGATACACACCTAGGTAGTGACGCCGTCAATACTGAAATGTAATTGATTCATTGGTAGACACGTACATATTCACTGATTTCAAAGACCTTGTTGTTTCAATTGTTTAGAATTAGTACTAAGGAAATACTCAAAAAGATCAAATACTTATGGTTCAACTTCAACTCTTTTGTGAAATGGCCTGGCATGTAATTAAAACCAGTCATTGCAATCTTGTGTGAAGTTGGCTATGATGGTGAAAGCACCGTAAGAGCAGAGGATGACCGACTTGCCAATTGGTCATAGTTTTGGCGCAACGAGGACAAATGATATGGCCTGAGATGAGTAGTGTCAGAAGGAAAACAATCAGGGACAATAATTCAGAGTACGCACACTTCTCGGTGAAGCTATTCAAATCAGCCTCAAACTCATGAGGGACAGAAGAATCGGCGATCCAGACGTTGCAAAGACAAAGACTACACTGAGGAAGCATAATTAGCGACAATTGCAAACAGACCTAGATATAGCTCTAGTCATTTGACCATGATCAGTCTTTTATAAAGGACCAATCGAATGTGTGGCCTAAGTGTTTGTTTGCATATAAGCCACAAGCAGATGTATTTGGCCAGACATGCACATGTGTCTAGAAAGTACATATTGGAAATCTAGAATTACAGATTTTGATCATTGTAATCAATGCCAAAGCTTTCCTTAAGGAGTTTGCGCCATGTTGATCAGATAACATGGAAAGACGGGTGTGAAAAATTCTGACCTCGATTGCTCGCCTCCTTTCAATCGCATTCAAAGTGATCATACATTGTAAGGTGTCATATGTGACCATTTGATTGATAAGTTGTCAATAAGACCATGATTATGAGACCTACACAGTTACGGTCCCATTGCATCTCTAGTTTAAGTTCAAGGTGTTGGATGCATTGTTGTAGTGCTGCCAGGTCATTAAAATTGGGTTGCAACCTAATCATGAAGGGTGATCAGCTTGATGAAAGGACAATTCCGCAACGTTCACTGACTGAATGTGATGAAACCGCTGGGTATTTTGGGGGTTCAGAAGTTTGAGGGTCCCTCCTCGGTCAGTGCATTTGAACAACAGTGGAGTAATGTAAGGCACTGTGTTAGGGCTCAATAATTTCCTACAGCAATTGAGACATAGAACATGACAATTGATAGTCTTCATCCTCCACGTGGGATGGATAAATGAAGAAACATTGTGGGTGGCAGTTTCTTCTTGGAGGAATGAACCATCAACGTATCTAATACTCAAAATAACTCATGGTAACTAGGAGGGCCAGAAGAGGAACCTGCAACAACTTTCAATTGCAAGTTAGCTTTACTGGAGGAAACTTACCATGAGTTGTGATGGGAGTCGCATCATCAATGTCAACAGTTTCTTCTTGTTGAATGAATGAGCTGTTGATGTGATCTGAAAATTCAAGCAACAAGAAAATCTACGGTAACTAGGTGGACTGGCAGAGAGGCCAGCAGAGGAACCTGTAACAACATTTGATCGCAAGTTAGCTTTGGCAGAGGAAATATGTACAACATTATAACCAACCTTGAGTTGTGATATGAGTTCCGTCGTTGATGTCAATGATGATGTCATGCAAGCATAAGCTACAGCTATGTATGGTTGTATGTGATTCCATAGATTGTACCTCCATCATTTACAATTCAGGCCCTCATTTACTTATACTATAACCAGACCTTTCAATCATTGTCAAAAATCCGCGTAATCATAGCTGGCTGTTAGGTGTGGTGAAAATCAAATTTTCAGCACAAAATGGCAAGCACAAAGGAAAGGTACCTCATGAGAATCTTTCATCAACAAGGACAATATTTAAGATCCCTATCTCAGAGAAACACAAAACGGAGTACAAAGACAACAAATATTGTACCTATAGGAGGAAATGTACCTCATGAGAACCTGATTACCCACATCAACTCGTGTTTTAGGTCCACATGGTCATACATGTTTGTTATTGATACGTTTGCAACCTTTTGCAATGAGCAGTCAGATCCTTCATCGACAAGGGCAATTCCAAAATAAGTACTTACCATACACACCCCTGTTGAAAGATACAAGCGGAGTACAAAGACAACGCAAAAGAAAGGCACCTCGTGGGATTCTTAACCCGCATCAACCTTAACCCACATCAACTTGTGTTCTAAGCCCTACATATTTGTTGTAATTATCTGAAATCCATGCTACCTTATTTTTTGCTGGGACTAGCCGGCAGCTGCACGTAGTCCCAGCTATCAAAGGGGAGGAGAAGCACGGGACTGTGGGAGGGTAACATGTGATCATCTGTTTGTGATGCGCAATTTGCTTCAACGTAATCACAGGTTTCAGGGGTAAGGAGCGATTTTGGAGGCCTCTGCATGTTAAGTCACCATATCAGATACCACCGTCCAATCAATTCAATTCAGACGAGATGGACAGCCATTCTCGGCTCAGTGCCATTGTTTTTGGCGGATGCTGAGTCGAGAGCAGTAGGGCTCAAAGTCTCACATTTCATCAAACATGCAACGGGCTTGCATTTTCATTGCGTGCAACAGTCTTGCACTTTTACCACCACCACCGTTGCTCTGGTGAGCACTCAGCCGTCATGCCACCACAGTTTTCAGTTTTTCTCATCCTTTTTGCAGAGTAGTGATTGCATCCGCTACGATTCAGTCTATTCGCATTCAACCGATATCACTACTCTGCAAAGGTATGACTTTCAGCAGTTCACCCAATAAGTTGCAAGCTTATTGTCAGCCACAGATAATCAGTTCAAATTTGCTACAGAAAAGTATTTACTCGCAGCAACATTTGTTTACAGTGAGCCAAACGCAGCACGTTCGAGTTCAACAGTTACACTTACCAGGCAACATTTGTTTACTAGGAATTTTATATATAGCCGTATAGTTTCTTCGAACATTTTCTAATCACTACTCTCTTCATCAAACCCTTGCATTCATGACTCAACATGGCGAGAGTTCTCAAGGCATTGATCCCACTGAGACCATTTGCACTTGCGCCGAGGCTTGTCAAAAGCTCGTCAATGATGCTGTCAATGGAAAGATCACCGTTTCTGAGTTTGTCAGCACAATCAGGGAGTATGGACTTAATGTGGCCAAAGCT
Organism: Termitomyces sp. K1Ac; assembly: GCA_017657355.1. Lineage (NCBI taxonomy): Eukaryota > Fungi > Basidiomycota > Agaricomycetes > Agaricales > Lyophyllaceae > Termitomyces > Termitomyces sp. K1Ac. The sequence continues at coordinate 6,081 of JAGGAS010018905.1, read as the reverse complement.
AATGATCATGTCAAAGAGGTTATGCAGCAAATCGAGTTACAAAAGGCAAAATCTAAGCAGCCTAATCCTCTTTCATGCAAGCCGTCGCCCTCCGCTGATCCAGAAGGTGATAACACTGGAGATTTGCAAGCCTGAGCTGTTGAAGAGGCAGCATGGGAGTCTTTGCGAGCGAAACTGGAACAAGCTATGGTGCCGACAGTTCCTCAATCAACCATCACTCTTGATCAACTTGCCAATTTGCTGGGTGAACCAAAGAAGTCTATCGGGTCCACACTTATCCTTCAATCTATCCTTACGGCTGTTCTGCATTTGGGTCGATTACAGGGTAAGACATCTGACAACTCTCATATCTTGCGAACCTGGTATCTTTGTCAACAATACTCGAAAGATAAAGCGGTTGACGCCCTCGTCAATCTGGGACAGTTGCAGGAGCTTAAGGACCCAATTTCCCAAGCTATGTGGAAATTGGTTATCCTTGATCAATTTGTCAATTTTGAGAAGCTCTCTGCTACGTTCAAAAAGGGATACAACCATAATGATGAGCCAAAGGATTTCATGGCCAGCTTTTCGCTTGTCAAAAAGGACTTTGCTTCTGCTAAGAAGGCTGTTCGTTCAGAGTCTGATTGGTCCTGGGTGTTCGATGCATGGATGGCGGCTGTTATCTTGTTTTATCCACATCACGAGGACGAATTGTCTAAGTATAGGAGCAAAATTGTGGATTTCTGTCGATACATACCTAACAGAGCATTTGTTGCAATTTGCTTCAACGTGGATATTTGTGATCACTATGCTCGCAATCCGTTCTGTATGGATGAGGATCAAAAATTGCATATCCCATTCTTGGCTCAGCTCATCAGCACCGCTTCTCATTTGTCAGGCACTAAACGCAATGCTCCTCAGCAATTCACTCCTTGTAAAAAGCTGGCAACAGTTTGTCAGAACTGGAATTTGGGAATTTGTTTGGATCCTTGCCCCGGTGGACGTAGGCATAACATATGTTGTGAATGCAATGGCAATCATAAGGCTAGAGAAGTCGAAGATTGCTTCAAGAAACTCAATCAACAAAGACAGCAGTATTGAGCATCTGCCTCCAGTATCAATTGAAGAAACGAGATCACTCAGGATGGTGGGCACTGAAAGATCGTTGGATACGTCGAGTACGTCGGAACCGAGGTTTTGAAGGGGATTTGTATGGGACTCTGATCCATCGTCGTCAACTTTTTCACCTTCGGCTTTAGACACCGAGTCAGCATCTCCACTCCCTTTGCCCCCTCAACACCTCCTAGATAATCCAGTCTTCTGACTCATGCTAGACGCTCTGAAGGACAGTATACGCGTGGAGACACCGTTCAATGTGGACAGGTTCAAGAGCTTGTTATGGGATCACCCAAATCAGCCTTTCATAAAATCAGTAATGAAGAGTCTTCGGGAAGGCTTTTGGCCTTTTGACGGAGGGCAACAATTGGCTGGCCGATGAGGACAACAGTTTAGATAACTATTTGTCGGAAGAGGAGGATCTGAATGCCATCCGAATCTTTTGAGATAAAGAACTCAATGCAGGACGATGGTCTTGAGCAGAAAACGTTAGCGATCTGCTTCCGGGCATGAAGTCATCACCACTTTTTGTTGTCTGGCAAAAGAATAAAGCTTGAGTAGTAACGGACCATTCAGCGTCAGGTCTTAATGATGGTATACCAAAGATTGAAGCTAAGGTTTGATATGATGATATGAGAACTTTCAGACAGGCCATGTTCAATGCAAAACAAAGTTTTCTGAACGCATCTCTGCTCACCTGGAAATCAGACGTGGCGAGCGCCTTCCTAAATCTGCCAGCTCATCTGTTATGGCAGCTAAGACAGGTGGTAAAGGTTGATGGAGTATGGTACATAGTTCATCGGCTGGTATTTGGGAATCGTGCTTCCCCACAATGCTGGTGCGCCGTTTTGTCTCTTATGTGCTGGCTAGGGATCAAAAAATTTGACATCATCAATCTTTATGTCTTCATGGATGACTTCTACTCCTGGGACAAAAGCAATAACCTTCTTACGTATCAAGGCATCTTTTGGCCAAAGAATCAGGTTCAGCTTCTCGTCTTATGGGACGCTATAGGGTGTCCATGGGAAGAGAAGAAACAAGAATTCGGCGAGAAGTTGAAGATTATAGGATTCTGGGTGGATATTAATCAAGGAACTATCACCCTCACGGACAATTCAGCGGCCGACATTGTAGCAAAGGTGAAAGCATTTGTTGAGACATTTTCGCGTAGGCCGTCACTTTGTACATGGCAACATTTAGCGGGCCATCTGAATTGGCTGCTTAATGTTCTTCCTTGGGGTCGTCCGGCACTTACAGAGATGTACCAAAAAATGTCCGGAAAAGAGACCATGCATGCTGGAATCTATCTTAACAGGGAGGTAGTAGCGGATATGAATTGGTTCATCGAAATCATCCCGAAGTCAATGGGAGTTCGATTTCTAGAAACTACAAGATGGAGCAACAACGCAGTGGATATGGTAATGTGGGCGGATGCTAGTCTTAAATTGGGCATGGCCTTCATTTATGCAGGCAACGGTTTTGTGTATCAATTATCACCTAACGATACGTCCACTAAGATTGATATCTTCTTCTTGGAGCTTATTGCCCTCCTTGCAGCTGTTTTTCACGTTGCTTCTTTTTCACATCCGCCTAAACGCCTGCTCATCTTTACCAACAGTCTAGACTCAGTGGCAGTTTTCAACACATTAGGAGCATCAGAATCTCTTCACAACCCAGTAGTTTGAGCAGTCGCAGGCATAATTCTGCAAACTGGAATCGACCTGAAGGTTTGTCATATAGCGGGAAAAGACAAAATCAGGGCCAATATGCTATTGCGTCTTCTATTCAACAAATATAAACGTAAATTTCCCGCAGACCACGTCTGCCAGTTTGAGCCTCCTCGGAACCTCCTGCCAATGCGATGGAGGGGGTGCTTTTGAATGCGTTGGGCGGGTCATCAAGCAACAGATCAGCAATCTGCCCTCCAATGGACTTGGACAATTTAGATGCTCTTACATCCCACCTTCAAGTTCACGCTATCAAAAAATTGACCGTGAGCGGATATGCAACAGGCGCATGCAACTACGTAAAATTCTGTATCAACCATAACCTTCCCCTTAATCTGACACCACAGACACTATCACGATATATTGCCTACACCTCACAGTTTATAGCTTCTGGTTCAAAGTATCTTACCGGTCCCAGACACTTCATACAAGATTTTTATCCCAAATTTGACAATAATAGAGCGCATCCCTTGGTTCAGGCGACTATCAGAGGAGCTAAGAAAGTATACGCAGACCCCATTCGCAGAAAATAACCTCTATGCCCTTTTCATCTGGCAGAATTTGTACAATTGACTCAACGTACTCAGAATTACAATGACCTACTCTTTGCGACTATGATGTCATGTTGTTTTTACGCTTGCCACAGATCGGGAGAATTGGTCAAGAAGACAGCGAAGGAGCTGCCAGACTGGAGAAAGATTATAAAACGATCTTCCTTGAAGTTCACTCCAGGATATGTCGGCTACCACCTCCCCTATCACAAGGCTGATCCCTTCTTTCATGGCACAGACATCTTGTTTACTCATCAAGATACAGCCGACCCGGTATTACTCATGCAAGAATACGTAGAGAAGTGTGACAAGATTCATGGTCTTCAACGAGCCTTATTCATTCAAGAAGACAGCACCTTGCCAACGAGATCTTGGCTAGAATCAAAATTGTTCTTGTTTGTAGATTGAACGTTTGGGGGTCACTCAGCGCGTGCAGGAGGTGCCACGTATTATGCTTCGTTAGGGATATCAGAAGACATCATAAAAGCTCTGGGTCGTTGGTCATCCTCAGTATGGACGACATACGTTCAAGAGAATCCGTGCGTTAGGATGGCTCTACAATTAGCAGCATTAAAGAAATGACGATGAGTCACAATCTTTTCTATTTCCTTTCAGCTTCTTGCAACATCTATTCACCTCCACCATCCCCTCCTCACTCCTCTTCAGCCATTTATAGCCCCCAACTCGCTGCCATAAACAGAAAATAAAAAGTGGTTGCTTCAGCGGCCAATACAGGCTAAACCTCATCTCCACCCCTCAAAGAAATAAATCACCACAAACAATGAGCTGCAGAGGTCAACGTAATCGCGGGTTCCAGGGGTAAGGAGCGATTTTGGAGGCCTCTGCACGTTAAGTCACCATATCAGATACTACCGTCCAATCAATTCAATTCAGACGAGATGGACAGCCATTCTCGGCTCAGTGCCATTGTTTTTGGCGGATGCTGAGTCGAGAGCAGTAGGGCTCAAAGTCTCACATTTCATCAAACATGCAACGGGCTTGCATTTTCATTGCGTGCAACAGTCTTGCACTTTTACCACCACCACCGTTGCTCTGGTGAGCACTCAGCTGTCATGCCACCACAGTTTTCAGTTTTTCTCATCCTTTTTGCAGAGTAGTGATTGCATCCGCTACGATTCAGTCTATTCGCATTCAACCGATATCACTACTCTGCAAAGGTATGACTTTCAGCAGTTCACCCAATAAGTTGCAAGCTTATTGTCAGCCACAGATAATCAGTTCAAATTTGCTACAGAAAAGTATTTACTCGCAGCAACATTTGTTTACAGTGAGCCGAACGCAGCACGTTCAAGTTCAACAGTTACACTTATCAGGCAACATTCATTTACTAGGAATTTTATATATAGCCATATAGTTTCTTCAAACACCCTCCCACCTCACCCTTGTTAGTTACTATAGATATTTTTTCTTGGACTGACACATTCTGGTATACAGTAGATATTATCCCTCCCTCCCACCCTGCCCCCGACTCGCTGCTGTAAACAGAAAATAAAAAGTGGTCGCTTTGGCGGCTGATACAGGCTAAACCTCATCTCCACCCCTCAAAGAAATAAATCACCACAAACAATGAGCTGCAGAGGCGCTCCTCCAAAACCCACTAACAAGTAGCAGGAATCAAAATTCAAACACTTGCCCAATGGGAAATCCAGGACCAGATTCCACCCTTAAGTACCGTGACCTGTGAAATTGTATCACGTGCTTGCTTGTATAAGCAACAAGCATTCTCGATGACTCATGTTTTGTGACAAAACAGTGAACACAAAGCGAGTTAAAAGGGGCGAAGTTTTTTCGACCAACAGTAATATTAAGTACGTTGTAGCATAATGGGACCGGTAACTGTCACAAACATAGTCAAGAGAACATGTGGATTGTCAGCCACGCGCAGGTTCGATCTGACGAAAGAGTACCCAGTTTTTTTAAATTTATTGACGCCCATGCCGTAACACTTTGTAACACTGTATTTTTCATCCCTACTGTGTACTTATTTTGCACATTCGTCCCACCTGGTATCTTAGTCTGACAAAATCAACACTGACCGGTTGTATTCCATGACTAACCTCCCCAAGTTGGGGTCGAGAATCAAGGCTGAAAGCCATCGAGATCCTAGGCTTCTTTCTTAGTTCGACGCGGGCTTCCTCCTTGACGAGATTAACTTCTCATCATCTTCGATGTCTCCCCATTGTCAATGTCGGTATCCTGCTCCGTTAGTACAAATCCATGTGGCGCATTCGAGGCTGGAAATAGAGGCCGCCCTGACTCCAGGCGCGTGTGATGCCGTCCCTAGAGTTTTCCTTGTCGTCATCGTCGTCGATGATATTCTCCTGTTCGTCTTTCTCTGAGTCGGTGACATCCGTTTTCCGTTTGTCCGCTGCTGTGGAAATCAAGGGTACGGTTAATCTACTCCTTATTCTCACCACTACCTTCGGGTCATTGGGGTCGTGTGAAAGTCGCCCGTATTATCGAGAATGGATGCAGGATGGATATACTATGTACGACCCATCAGCCTTAGGGAGACCGTTCTAGGGTCGGTGCTCGCGGCGGTGACAGACTTGCCATCGAGGATGCCACCCAGACGGCGGTACATTGATCAGTTGGGAAGACGGCCTATGAGAAACATCAAGTATTTCGGAATTTACGGTCCTGATAGAACTACCGTGGACGATGGCGCTGTCGACCATGCTATTGTT
>JAGGAS010018904.1:0-15684 GCA_017657355.1 Termitomyces sp. K1Ac | reverse complement strand
AGACTTGCTCATCGACGTGGTCGAAGAACAATATGGGCAAAATTGCCATCGCTCTTCGGTCTGTCGAGCTGGGAGACATTGGAAATGCTGGAGAATGAGGTGAGCGCAGCAAAGTTACGTGAAATAAAACTGAAGTGAACAAATGCTACCAGCATGTATCCATGCCATCGATCGACTACTGCTTTACTTAGGATTTTTGGGCACAAATGGAGAGTAACGATCAGGTAGAGAGCCTTGACGACATTGCGAGTGGCTTCCAGTAGTCAACCCTAAAATAGCCAGGACTTATACGACGTCGGATTTAGCTGCTAGCATGGCGGACGTTATATCTGTAGTCAATGGACAGCATGGATCCACAGTATAGGTGTGTATGCGATAGGCAATGATTTGCACGGTACTAGAATGTAGTGTCGTGAGAAGTGTGTGACGTTGTGACTTCAAAGAATGGGGGGGCTGACGTGCGTGCGTCCAAAGATCCATTGCCAATCCGTACTAGTGTCATGTCATTGAGCCACTCAATATCTACAACCGCGCTAGCGAACAATGCCGACGCTGTGACTCCTTCACGAGACGCGGTGGAATTTGCGTGGAATTGTGCAGAGGCGTGGTTCAAAGTGTGGTATAGAGAGGGACAGAACATCATAGTCAAGACACGCAACGAGGAGGTTAACGTCGCTGTCGACTTGGTCTCTCCACATTCCATGACGTTCGCGAGGATCGCGGCACAGAGGAAAACCAAAAATCGTACCCTTATCGACGTGGATGGAAACATTTTATTAGTATATATCAGCGCGGTTTACCATTGTAACAGGTTCGCCGTTTTTCCCGCTTGCTTGTCACACGACATTATCTGGACGAATTACAGAGATGTAGAGATCCCCGGACCAATACCTGTTGGAATCCTACGTTTGCTCCTTCAGGGGTGCACGCTATTCGGAGATGCCGTGCTCTTTGGAATGTTAACAACTCACATCCGCGCTTACTTTCCGCGAGAGGTAGTAGAAAGGGACATTGCAATACAACATTCTGCGGTGTTTGAGGAATACAAGAACAGCGCCTTCGAGCTTTTGTCACTAGTAAGGGACTTCCAGCTCCTTGTGAGCCTACCCACTGTTTTTCTAACGATATGCGAATCTTTTACAATGGTACGTCAGTGGTGTTGTCAATGACGAGTACTAATAGTGTGGTAGAGCGAAATCAAATACGGCGTAGAATTGAGGCCCGGGATTACGTCGACACTATCACTACACGATCAACTCACATGTGGTCTAGCCAAAGAGCAACTTTATGAGCGACAGCTGCAGACAACGTATCAATGGCTTAGACCTAACATTCCGTATCCCCGCTGTCTTTCGGTCGACAAGTGTAACGAATTTCGAAACGAAATAAGGCAGCATGTTGAGGGTAGAACAATGGTACGTGGTGAACGGCATATACACCGCGTAACGTGTTTCGATCGATGGAAAGCTGAGTGGACGGACGGATTATGTCCAACTTGTGCCACCACAGGACGCGCGGTTCACTCTGCAGAGCAACACGCCTTGTGGTGGTTATTGCCGGGATTCTTCACCGTGGCGGATTGGGCGGCCTTGGAGCGAAATGAGCGGAGCACGGTGAGCAACTGATTAAATTGCTCATGATATGAATCTGATAGGGCGGAAGTTGGACGTAAGCAAAGTAATCATGACAGTCAATCTAGTTTAGAGGTGGCGCATGTTGTATAGGGTTTGTGTGGAGTCCTCAATGTGAAACAAATGATATGTTTGACAATGCACGTCATAGGAGGTCTTAGGGGCTGCCACGCCCGTTTTAATCTGGGAAACCCGAAGAATTGATGTTAAAAGGCACTCTCATCAAAAATCACCATCGATCCCAGAGAAGAAGGGAGCTATGGCAAACAAACCAACAGGTATTTCATCTCCAAGGCGAAGCTTGACCGGTAATAATCGTTTAAGGTCAACGGACGTTGTTCACGAAAATGCCTACCGAACTACGACAGAAGATACTGGATGATTGCAATATAAAAGATCTCTACTACTTGAAAGGAACGTCAACGACTGTCCGGAAAACTGTCGAGAACTATATCAACGACAAACTGCAAAAGCTATTGGGAAAATTTGGTTTCGAGGGCAGGCGGCTGTTAAAGATACTAGAAGCGACTGGGAGTGTCATTTCAGGCTCGGCGACTCTGCAATGCATAAACCCTACGACCTACAATTGCTCTGATCTCGACATCTGCTGTCCACGTTCGACAAGGGATATGTTAGTGTCGATGCTGGCGGCGGAATGGAAAGTGATCGCACAACGCATGCCGGACAACCACCCTTACCATCAAATACCCGGAGTGGGGGCCGTTGTGGGGCTACAAAGGATCAACGTAACCGCGACCATTATGGTATCAAATACGGATAGGGCATTCGACCCCATTTGCAACTTCCAAGGATCTGCGTTGATGAACTTCATTTCGTCGACGGAAATTTATTGCGGTTACCCAAAGGTAACACTTAACTACCATAACTTGGTAAACATCAGATTCGGAAGCTTGTCCAACGAAGCAAGGCAATTGGTGGGAAAGTATGAAAAGAGGGGTTACAGTTGGCAAATGACACTAGCGGAATGGAAGGATTATGACGATCATGTCTGCCATGTGGACCGCGAGTGCCCATTCACGGTTAGGGGCTTCAGAGATGGGGGAGGGTTCCGCTATTTCCTACACGGACTGACAGAGCACTCGCTAATAACGGCGCCGAGATTGTGGGACGAAGATACTGCTAGCTGGAGACTAAGATGATTTAACCACATAACCTGTAGGACGAAATGATAATTGCGTTACAATTGGATTTCAAAATTACAGAACGTATATAGTCACAAGTAGCGGGCTTTGCGGCGTGCCGCCCTTCCCAGTGTTTATTCTTTACGTCACGTGTCACGTTTTAGGTCCCCACCCACCATCCCTATTTCATAAAATATTCCATTCTACATACACCTACTCGCTACTATACAGTCCTCTCGTAGTTAGCTTGAGTTTTGGCCCCCTCTCTCAGGAGGGGGATCCGATGCTCGAGAACTCTCACGGGCTCAAGAAATCTATTTTCTTTCTGCAATCATACAGCCGACCTCGTCTAAGTCATCCCAATCCCCATCATCATTCACCCTCACTGATGGCAACTCCGAATTAACCACAGGCTCATTCTTAGACTCAGAGTCATCGGTGAAGAATGGTCTACATAACCCACAAATTGGTCTTCCAACGGTCTTCGGGACAGCTAAGAGCTTACGGTACCGGAAATATCATCTCGGGAGGGCTATTTAGCATGTCTCATGCTCGGCTATGTATTTCCGAATCCGCATCAAGTCCAGCAAGACGGCGAAGCCTAAGGTTAGAGCAAGGTTAGAGTTTGATTCACAACGTTCACCATATGGAACCTGAGAGCATTCGTTCCTTGTCATGTTTTACGTATATGGCACTCCCAAGCTTGAGAATAACTTGAGAACATGATTGATTCTTGGGCAATGCTTGGTAAGGCGGATCTCATGTGCAAGATTCATTCACTTCCTTTTCCTGTACTTCACGGTCTCCAGCATTCCTTAAATCGCTCGAAGGAATCAAACCCGAGTCCCACTGGGCCTTCATGGGAAATATCCCCCTTCATGTTGGCATCTTTTCATTCGTACTTGGTCTTTACTTCTACCTAAGGCGACATATAAACCGCAACAGCTTGCCCCTCCCACCTGGTCCAAAGAAGCTTCCGGTCATAGGGAACCTCCTGGACATGCCGAAAGGTTCTGAATGGATAACCTATCACAAGTGGTGCCAGGAATTAAGTTTGTCTTTAAAAGCATGTCTGTAGACCTAAACATTGACTCATGCTTCCAAGGCTCTGAGATAATTCATCTCGATGTGGTTGGCACGTCGATCATTGTCTTGGACAATGCACAAGTAACCATGGATCTATTGGAAAAGAGGTCTTCAATATACTCCAGCAGGTAATTTCCGATTAAAAAGCTTCACACATGAAGCTTCTTGAGATTTTTTTTTCTACAGGGCAAGAATGCCAATGATCAATGAATTGATGGGATGGGACTTTCACTCCGCCTATTTGCCGTATGGTGAGTTTGGGAATCCCATTTGTAGGACCAATTTCCCGATAAATATGGTATTAGGATATTCTTGGTGAACACCAGTTTCTATCTTACACCTGTTGAGGGCTAAACGCTTTCTTGAAGGCGTCAACACCGGCGATTACTGCAAAATGAATTTCATGTCACCGCATCCATGCGCTTCCGCCCAAACGAGTTGAAGGCTACTCACCGTTTCCTTCGTGCTGCACTAGACTCACCAGATGAGCTGTTTGGACATCTTCGACAGTTCGTGAATGGTTTAATTCTTCAAAGTAGCAGATCTGAAACAAGTTCTCTTCAGAATGGCCGGTGAGACTATATTGAGTGGGACTTATGGACTGGAAATACAGGCTAAGGATGATCCTTATATTGAGATCGCGGCCAAAGCCAATCATCCCCTTCTTATTGCAGCTGTTCCAGGGGCTTTCCTTGTTGATTCGTTGCCTATCCTCAAATATGTGCCCGACTGGATGCCTTTAGCCGATTTCAAGCGCAAAGCCAAGGAGTGGCGCAAGCTCGCGATGAATATGGTTGATATGCCCTGGGTAGCAGCCAAGTGTAACATTGTAAAGGTTACCCACAATTCGTGTTCGTTTCTCTAATAAAGCACAGGAAAATGGAGACACGACCCCGTCATTTGTGTCGAGAAGCTTGCAGAATCTGAATGGTTCGAGTGATATCAAACTACAAGAGTACATTATCAAGTCGACAGCTGGAACGATGTACGCAGGTGAGCTTTCAGCCTGATATATGGCCGTTAGTATAGCTCATTGTTTACTAACTATTGCAACATAGCTGGTTCGGATACTGTAAGTCCACAAACCACAGAGTCGGTCCTTTCGTTGATCCTATATGAACAGACTGTAACAGCTATGATTTCTTGTATTCTCGGTTTGCTTGAGAACCCTGCGGTGGTCAAGAAGGCCCAGGAGGAGCTCGACCGAGTAATTGGTCCCAACCAGCTTCCGACTTTTGATGATGAGAATTCCTTGCCGTATATCACGGCGATTGTAAAAGAAGCGCTAAGATGGAAGGAGATTGTCCCAATCGGTACGAACGGAAAAATATTGCGACTCCAGTTTTCCTTTGGCTGAGCCGTACTTGATCAGCTGTGCCACACCTCCTCGATGCCGATGACGAATACATTGGATACAGGCTTCCCAAGGGTTCAATTATCATTCCCAATGCATGGTGAGTAACAATGGCAAGAACTAATCCCAAAAAGTTGATGTTGGTCTTATCATATAGGGCTATGCTCCATGACGAGAAGATTTATCTTCACCCATTTGATTTTAACCCAGAGAGATTTATGAAAGACGGAAAGCTAGATCCAGATGTGAGAGATCCGGCGCATGCGGCGTTTGGGTTCGGTCGACGGCAAGTTCGAAGATTTATTTCGTGTAGTTCTCACCTTAGTGCTATCTCTAGGATATGTCCTGGACGTCACATGGCCTTCTCTTCGATGTGGATTTTCGTTGCCTCCATCCTTGCTGTCTTTGATATTACGAAGGCTCGGGATGAGCATGGAAATATGATAGAACCGTCTCATGAGTATATTTCGGCCATAGTTTGGTCAGTTTTCTTTCCTTCAAAGAGAATGTTAGATTCTCACTGTTTTAAGTTTGCCTTTGCCTTTCAAGTGTTGTATCTCGCCACGGTCTAAACAGGCAGAAGATTTGATCAGGGCGACAATCAATGAAGAGCACTTTGCCTGAGTTTTCTGTGGTCAGCACTGCTCGATAGCATCAATGGTAAACACATATGCCTGTCATGTTATGCACGTACCCAGGTGGATATAATAATAAGGACTTCTACCTTCAATTTGTTACATGCTGAGCTAACGTTGCCGCTGTACCCGTTAGGCCTATCCTGTGTTCCATTGGAATTACTTACTTGCGCATCTCAATTCTACCAGCAAGGTCTCTGAACGACCTCAAGACAGTGACGTTTCTGTATATGACATACCTATAATAGCAGGACGGCAGAGCATGACATAACTTCTTCGAGGGCCCAGATCTGATTGGGCGAATTTCTTCCACCGAGAGAGCGCAAGTTCATCAATGAAAATTACCCATCATGGTCGCCGTTTGGATTCCCAGACGATAAACGCTCGAGAACACTTCATTTGGAGGTACTGCTGGCGAGACTTGGCAAGAACAAATTCAAATCTACTATATCTACACACGCCGTCCTGAAGGTGGGTGCGGCCTCGATTCGTCTAAGGTATCGGGGTTTTCTCTCAGGTGAGGATCAACGGATCCTCTAATCACGTAAGCCACAGGTGAGCAGAGCGAAGAGAAAAGCCCACCCCACTGGCAGTCGTCTGAGGTAAGCTTAAAACAGGCCGCAGGAGAGCTCCGCGTAATTTGGGGGGGGGGCAACATGATTCCAAGAGATCTCCGATAACACAAGAATGCGTCAGATGTTCAGAATGTCAGGAGGAACCCCATTAGAAGCAAGGTGTCCGATACGGAGACTATGACCGTGAAACCTGAACCAGATGGGATTTTGGAAAGCAGTTTTTCGAGTTGTGAGTGCCACCTGTTGGCTCGTGTTTTGTAGCATGCCAAGCAATCTCCACGAGAGCTTCGTTAACGTTGTTAACCCTTGCGTAGTTGGTTAGGGCGGCAGTGGGATCGAACTCTGCATATGTATTGATGAGTAACTATTTGACGGAGTGCGCGCCGAATGTCACACGGTCACACAAACTCTTTCGGGCTTTTCCGAGGTCGCGAACTTGAAGCAGGGCCCGGGCCTCGTTCACCTAAAGCAGCCTAAGGCTTAGGCTACTTATCATCCATGCAGCACTCGCGTTCCATGCTCGCGGACTTTCTCTCGTCCCCTATCTCAGGTCTAGTCTTCTCGCCTTCCTTTTTACCACTATGTCCTTGGAAGCTTTTTTTCGTCCTCATCATCCGCCGGCCTTTCGGGCACTAGTGACTAAAAAGATATCGATCGATCTCAACATCTCCTACAACCACGGGGGGTTCGTTAACCAACTGAAAGGCCTCTTATTCCTGTAAGAATCTTCTTGAGAATGAATCTGCTCGTGAGGGCAATCGACCAAGACGAGGATGGGTCAGGTCGCCAGGGATTCTCCAGAGACCAAGACCTTTCCAACCAACCCTCTTTCGGCGTATAACCCTCCCCTTTTTGCACAGGCGCAGTCTACAGCTCCAACCTGGTCTAGCATCATATAGATGATCCTACAGTGTCCTACCTTCTAACATTCCCTGAATGCTGAGGGCCTAGGCCTCTCGGCGGTTTTACGTTTGTTGCATTCGAGGTACTACTATCCTTTGGCAGCCTTTACTGCACTTGTGGACGTCATGTGGCACATTAACCGTCCTACTCTTTCAACGGCTTTCCATTCCCTCAAGGGTACTCTTACTTATTCATTCGACGTCTTTACATTCACTGGACCTATCTCTATACAATCATATCTCTTTGGCGGTTTTACATCTACTGTTCGTCATCCTGCAACCTCAGGCAGCTTTACTATAGCTGCAGGGTCTCATTCCGTGACTTACATGTTTTGCTATATTCCTCCATTTTACGTAGACCACATGACTGTATCTGGTTGATCTGTGGGGCATAGTGGGGCTTTTGTTCGCACAGCTTCAAGTATAGCTCCAAGCACGGCTGCCCGACTATATCCACGCTGAAAGCATGTGCCCCTTCCTTTGTCAATACTTGATAAGGGATGCATGTAAAATTCTTCGCATCACCTATACTTTACCTTTCTTTCCCTCGTATCGAATCCGAACCTTACGTTGTTGGGAGAAATCGAACCCGACTCCTTTGCCAGCTCCTATGGGGAACATTCTCCTCGATGTTGGTGTCCTTTTGTTCACAGTCGCTCTCTACATCACCTTCAGAAGACGTCTCAATAGCGAACCCTTAAACCTTGAGTCTCTGACATTATTCATCTTGATATCATGGGCACGTCGATCATTGTCCTGGACAATGCGCAAGTGGCTACGGATCTATTGGAAAAGAGGTCTTCAATATACTCCAACAGATAGTCTTCCATTGGACGCCGATTCGCATGAACCTTGCCAATATTCTTTTGTTTTTGTTTTTCACAGGCCAAGGATGCCAATGATGAAGGATTTAATGGGGTGTGATTTCCATACCGCCTGGTTGTCATATGGTGAGTTCGCCAAATCGTTCTCAGGAGCGATCTAAACGTTCTCTCGAAGGCGTCAAAATCGACGATTACTGCATCAAGAATTCCACCCCACTGCATCCACGCGCTTCCGCCCTTACGAATTGAAGGTTACTCACCATCTCCTCCGTTCGCTACTGGACTCACCAGATGACGTCGATGGAAAGCTTCGACAGTTCGTTAATGATTTGTTTCTATGCGACAGATCTCATGTTATTCTCTCCAGGTTGGCGGGCGAGACAATCTTAAGTGGGACGTATGGACTGAAAATACAACCTAAGGATGACCCTTACGTTAAGACGGCGGCCCAGGCTAACCATCCCCTGCTTGTTGCGGCTGTTCCAGGGGCTTTCCTTGTCGATTCGCTACCTATTCTCAAATTTGTGCCCAACTGGATGCCTTTCGCTGACTTCAAAGGTAAAGCTAAACATTGGCGCAAGCTCGCGTTGGATATGATCAATGTGCCCTACAAGGCAGCTAAACGTAACATTGTGAATCTTCAGTTATTCGACAGTTGTGTTCGTTTTTCTAATGAGCTGTAGGACAATGGAGACATCACACCATCTTTTGTGCTAAGGAGCTTGCAGAATATGGAGGATTCGCGTGATCTCGAGCTGCAAGAATCTATCATCAAGTCGACAGCTGGAACAATGTACGCAGGTGAACTTTCAGCCCGATGTATGGTTGTCAGTACGGTCCACCCTTTACTCACTGTTGCAAACATAGCGGGTTCGGATACCGTGAGTCCGCGTTCTAAGACCCAAACCTTTCACTGACCCCATGCGGACAGACCGTATAAGCCATGGCATCTTGTATCCTCGGCTTGCTTGAGAATCCTGTGGTGGTCAAGAAGGCTCAGGAGGAGCTCGACCGAGTCATTGGTCCTAACCAGCTCCCGACCTTTGATAATGAGGACTCCTTACCATACATCACTGCGATGACGAAAGAGCCATTGCGATGGAGAGAAATCACTCCAATGGGTACGAACTGAGAGAGAGATATCTTGATTAACTGCTTCTGTTGATCAGCACTTGAGCAGCTATGCCGCACTTCCTCGATGCTGACGATGAATACATAGGATATAGGCTTCCCAAGGGTTCAATCATCATTCTCAATGCATGGTGAGTAGTAACCTTGATCAAGCCCTGAAAACTTGATGTTTGTCTTGTCATATAGGGCCATGCTTCAGGACAAGAAGATCTATCCTAAGATGTTTGAACTCAACCCTGATAGGTTTATGAAAGACGGAAGGTTGGATCCAGATGCAAGGGATCCGATGCATGCGGCATTTGGATTCGGTCGACGGTAAGTTTGAGAGTTTATTCTATGTACCTCACCCTACACTGTCATATGTCCTGGACGTTACATGGCCTTCTCTGCCATGCGGATCTTCATTGCTTCCATCCTTGCTGTTTCCAGTGAGTATAACAAGGACATTGATGCCATGCATGCCAACAGAAAAGGCAAAGGGAAAGCTCAAGAGGTATACAAGGGTGAGTATGACAATGAGTACAAGGGATACTACAAGCAAGAGCATGACCTGGGGTACTACAACAACGAAGACCCCGAATACAAGAGAAAGAATGACAAAGAACCTGATTATAAGAGAAATGATGACAAAGAACCTGAATACAAGAGAAATGACAACTCAAGGGAGGATGAGGTGGATCAATTAGCAGATGATTACAAGGGCCAAGGTGAGGATCAAAGCTGCAATGATGACCATGGTGATGATCACAATGGCCAATTGGAAGGCAAAGGTGAGGATAAAGCTCGCAATCAGCCCACTGTTGTAGTTTGTAGCAGCAGCACACTACAAGACGGCAGCGCACTAAGAGGTGGTAGCGCACCATGAGGTGGCACCAATAGTAGAAATGGCAGTGAACCATAAGTAGACAGCACATCTTGAGGTGGCAGCAATAGGTGAGACAGCAGTGCAAGTCAAGAGGGCAGCACATTATGAGGAGGCAGTGCAAGTTGAGGAGGCAGTGCAAGTTGAGGAAGCAGTGCAAGTTGAGGAGGCAGTGCAAGTACAAGTCAAGGTGGCAGCCAAGAGCAAACTAGTACTGGTCAAGTGACAACTTTGAGGCAGGGCAGGGCTGCAGGTCAAGGCAAGACAGCAATTTGGGGCGGTGGCAAGGGTTGAGGCAAGCCAGCAACTCGGGGTGGCAGCAAGGGTTGAGATGGTGGCAAGGGAGTTGCTTGAAGAATCCATGACTGTCTCATATTCTCCGACTGACTGCTTTTGACTTCTTATGGCTTACTGACTTGGACCTCTACTGACTCAATCATAGACTTGATTTGCTATAATGTGAATGATGCTTTCTTTGCTATGGGTTTTTTCTATGGTTTTATTGTTGTTTTTCTTTTCATGATTGTACTTTTTATCAGTGTACTTTTATTGCTATCAAATGTAATACTTGTTCTGAATTGCTCTAAAATTGTGTGATGAGTCCAAACACAATTGCCATTGTAAGTTTGTTATGCACAGATGCGCTAATAATTAAGTGATGTATACGATGTTATCCAATGTTGTTACCAAGAATACAATTTTGGTCCAATGTTGTAAGCACATTTGCAACAAAATAATAATATTCACTATTCCACCCTTCTCTTGCAACTTTCTTGCATATTTGACATGGACATGGCTATACATTGTATGTATATTATTCTGGCTTAAGAACATCATTGTTGGAAGTCCCTCATAAGATTTTATGGTTCAAATTGTAGTTCAGTCATGTTCTTCATTGTGTCTTCCTAATTGGGAATAGATCAGTCATGTGACCTTTGCCCTACCCACATAACCCATAGCTGAATGATGAGACACATTTGCTTTGACACATATATAATATATATCTGCAGATTCTTCATCATGTTTCATTCCCCCACCCACTTGGATCCTACCCCACATGTCTGATAGCAGGTTTGTCCATGTCCAATCATTAGAACTTGCTGTCCCAGACAATTTTACAAGTTCAGGAGTCTACACCTATATGTGAGTGCACAGTTTCAGTCCTTTTGTACTTACTGGTTAAGTGAATAGGCAATTTGCCTATGGTGGCCACTCACAAATGCCTTTTCCCATCAATGTCAAATGTGATACTTTAGCAAATGCCCATACCTGTTTGTCACTGTTCCAATCAATTGCTGATGCCTGCAGTGGGGTGTCTGCTTCTGTTTTCCTGGCTGCCCTCACCACTTCCACTGACTGGGACTTCCTGTATCAATTCATGAACAAGCTCTCATCAGTATTTTATGCAGTTAGCCTGGGGAAGAACATTGGTATATCTATCACTTGGTGCATCATTGGTTTGTTCATTGAATTCCCTTGACTCATTCATGAATGTATTAGTGAAGCAGCTGCACTGAGTCTCTCATGAGCAAAGAACAAATGTTTACGGTGCTGTGAATGTTTCAGCACTTTTGGAGCTGCCTATATTTACATGGCCAGCAACAACAAGAAGAGTGCCAATTACATTGGGACAGGCTTAGGCCTTGAACCTCAGCCCACAACTGGCACCCCACTGTCGCTTACACAGTCTCCCTACCCTTCTCAGTATAGAGGTACTCCTCCCATGACACCTTTGCGCAAGGGGAAGGAGACTTCCAACCTCTCCAGCCCATTTCTTGGCTCGCCATGCAAAGCACATGGGCAAGGCGGCACATCATCTTTTGATATGTACAAAGTTATCTTTCACATGTATCATGTACCTGACACCACATTTGCAGAATCACCACATATCCAAACACCTAAACAATTTCTATCTGATGACAATGGCCCTGAGCTGGCTGAGATTAGACGCATCTATGGTCCTTGGTTTTGCTTATATCTCCATTCTCATGGTTCTCATCCTGACTTTGCCGATTATGCAACATCAATTGTACTGAAAGTTGTGCCACATCAAACATTATAATTTAGAATGTGATTGTCATGCCATGCTTATACTCATTACATTTTGATGATTTGATGGTTGTGTTACATATACAAAAATCAGATAGCTTTTCCCCAAGTTCACCCAACTTCTGTCTTTTATGTATGGCCAGAACATGACCTGCAATCATATGTCTTTGCAGTAGTTCTCGGAAGCTTTCAACAAATCTCCTTCACAAGCCATGGTGCACACAATCTCAGCATGTTATTCGTAGATTATCTGCTGAACAGAAGGCTCAAATGAGACAGGAGCGTTTAGAAGCTAAACAGACATACCAGGAGGCACTTTATGAAGCCTAGAACCAAGTGTGTGTGCTCGTGCAAGGCTTACAATCTTGATTCCAAAGCACTTGGTCTGACATTACTACAAAAGATTATGCAAACTTCACATTTGCAGAAGAAGCACAAGAAGAGTGGAGCCTGGGATGCTTATGTTAGTATGGAGACCCAATGGATGAATGCTGGTGAGTAGCTTTACCTGTGAGCTCAGTTACTTGTATCTTTACTTACCTATATACAGAACTTCCAGAGGGTATTACAAAGAAGAAAGTCCATGACTTCATTGGTGACATTGCTGCTCAATGAAAGTCTCTCATGGATGAAGAGAAGATAGAGCTCACAAAGGACAAGGTCATTGCCTTGCATGAGACTTGTGAGATGCGTGAGTTGGCTTCCCACAATGTGGCAATCTCAGCATTCCATGTACGTGTTTCTCTTAATAATTTAAACAAAGAGGTGAGCCACATTATGATGCAGTTCCTATACTATTACTCACCTTGTGTAACCATGTAGATTTGATGACTCCATGCACAAACTGGCATTGAAGTGTTGATGCTTGCTGTTTGGTCAAATAAAGAACACTATACTCCCCTGCATGTCTTGGCCACAAGTAAATACGTCAAAACTTTTTTTGAGCTGATGATGAAGGAAAATATCTTTGACATTGGTACAAGAATGGAGGCTTACATGTTCTCAGGGGTGCAAGGTATGTATCAGCACAGTGCAACATTATCTTTTCTGATGCCATATCATTAGGTGTTATCTGGAATTATGTCAAAGAAAACATCCATCTTTGCTCTGAAATCTCTTCCTTTATTTTGTATAAGCTAAGTATGTACAGTTCTATATCTATTATGCATTTTCTAACAGCGATATAGAGGAGATCACCAACTCGAAGATTAGTTGCATGTATTATCATAATTTTGATACACATATCACTGCCAAGTATGCAGTGGTCATCAAGGGCTGGCCACTGAAATTCTTCTGTGCACCCAGCAAAATTAGTTCATGCACGGAACTCAATGTCTTGCTGAATGCATGGAAGAACAATACTACTTGCTTCTATAAGATGATGTGTGAGGAAGTCAAAGACTGGGAGACTTGACAGGTGCAGCATCTTAGTATAAACAATGGTGACAAGGGGCTCAGCATGCCATTGGCATTCATTGGAGATTCATCATCCTCCACACCACCAACACCAACACCAATGCCACTGTCCACCAACATTGTTGACACAGTATCTGGAGGGGATGGTTTGATTGTATTTGTTACTAAGAAGCTGAGGAAGGTTAGAAAGGACAGGGAATCAAGCGCAAGAAACCTACCAGCGCAGAGACCATTGCCGATACCCAGTAATAATGTTGTGTAGTACCTAGTCTCCATTATATTGAGCTCATCAGTCTGTTAGCCAAGTGATGCACCTGCGTATGGACTGATAACATACCTCAGGTCAAACTCATGCACAGTGAGTGAGACAGCAAGTTGGGGATGCAATGGAAGAGGGGGGGGATGATGAGCAGAAGGTGTTGATTGGTGTATTTGAAGGTGCTAACCAGACGCAAGGTAAGCAAGCGACATGATGTGGACCATGGAATAAGCAAGCAATAGAATGCTGGAATGTTGATGCACACCATGGAATAAGCAAGTCAAATATGTGAGGGCAGGATCATGTGGAAGGAGGAGGCAGAGACAATGAGATGGGGTGTTGATGGCTGTTGATGGATGGTGGTAACCAGGGGAGGAGAGGCAATGAGCAAGGGGTGTTGATTGCTGTGATGAACAGCAGCTATGAGTGGTTTGGACAATGCCGGTGATGCCTGACATCAGCAGTGACATGTGCCTGGCCCTGGCACTGAAGTTTCTGAACACTAGTTTTTCAAAGGTAATATTACTTAGTATTCAACCTTTATTGCCGTCCCAATATAGTTTACTAGCCCAATGAATCATTGAACATTGCTGTAGTTGTGTGGGACATGCCACTCATAGATACCTCAACTGTCAATGAGGTGTTCCAGGCAATCTACGTGTCCCGCATAGAGTTCACATTTTTCCACTTAAGGTAGAGTGAATTCTCCCTCAAGCATTTGAACACTACTTAAAGATGTGTTTCAAGCTCTTTAATTGTATCTGAATAGACAAATATATTGTCTAGGCACACACGCATGAACTGCCCAACGACATTGCAAAATATTGATGTCATCAATTGTTAAAATGTAGCAGGCACATTGCAATTGCCTATCTGCATTATATTGCTTATGTATGTTCCCATTATTGACAAGAACACCATTTTGTGAACAGTGGATTTGCAAATCTGCACTTGCTCATATGCATTGGTTAGATCTATTTTGGATCTAAACTTGGCTCAGGCAATGTCCTCCCTAATGACCTCCTGGTCAGGCAAGGGCATTACATCCTTGATGGTGTTGTCATTGCATTGGCATGCATCCAACACAGTCCATAGGTTATGTCCTTTTTAGGTATGCATGGTAACAGGGCGGCTTGTGGTGCTGAACACACTTCCCACCATTTTGCTCACAAGTACCAATTGGTTTTGTCTTAAAGTTGTGCATTGCAGCAAATGCTATTTGTACTGCTTGTTCTTATCAATGAGATTGATTTCATGTTTGACCTTGTGCCATGGATGCAATTCTTCATTGGTTCCATTGACTGTGTCAGCAAACTCCATGTGCCACTGCTGGCGTAACCAAGGCACATCATCTTCTGTCAACACATTCTCCTTCCCCTTACTCTTCTTACTAGAAGGTATGCGTCGTAGTTCCTTACTCAGTGTTACTCTTGGCTGGTGTCAGAGGACTTCCTGTCAGAGGACTTCCATTTTCCAGTTCATGGCCAGCCAGAGGTCATGTGACCCATCAACATGTCAAAGCAGTCACATGACACACTGACGTGTCAAAGACTTTTGATCTCATCAAGGCAAACTCTGGAGTTTGATCACTTTCAGACGGAGTTTTGACCTCTTTTGGATTCTCTCTTGTTTTTGTGGCTTATGTGTACTGTACAGTTGCTTCCCACACTTCCAGAGCCTCTGAAGTGTCGCCTCTGGCATAGAGGATCCCCAGACTTGTTCTCTTTGAATCTCCCTCTGTCAGGTGTGTAGTTATGCATGTATGTATCTGTACAGTACTCAATAGACTTTGGATCTCCCTTTGCCAGTTGTGTGATT
>JAGGAS010018901.1:0-15956 GCA_017657355.1 Termitomyces sp. K1Ac | reverse complement strand
GAAGGCTGTGACAAAAAGTATATCAACAATGAGGGTTGAGATAATGGAGAGGTCAGCTGCAGTGCAGTATAGGACATCAAGGAAGAGAAATAGTGTAGCGGTTTTTACAGCACTGATGGATTGATTATAGCTGACTGCATAGACAGCTGCAAAATGGGGTGGTGGCTGGGTAGATCCTATTAGAGATTGCTTTCAAAGATGCTGGACATAAATAGAGCTTCTTGTTTGGTCTTTCTATTTTTTTTTGTGTTTATTTGGCTGAATTTCTGGCTTGCTTCTTCCTCTTTCCATTGCTGTTAGTTGATTTCAATGACTTATCATGTTCAATGAGCCTCTATTGCCTTTCCAAGTTTAGCTTCCTTTTCAGCAATATTTCGCCTTGCTCTAGATCAGCAACTTCAAGATGTTTCTTAGTGGAATCATCTCTGTAATCAATTAACAAAGGCTTGCCAATAAGATGCCACTTGTGGATGAAGGCAAAGTAATGACGCTTCTTTGAGGGATACAGTGTCCATTCCACGGCCTATTGATTGGTTTCCACTCTCCAGTTTTGATATTTCTGAACAGAATTTGGTTTCCATACATACATGTAACCTTCAACAGAGAGAACTATCACATCAGAATTATGGTTGTTGTCTCTGGCTTGCTGTTCCTCTTGTTCATGGTCAGCACATTCCTCCTCTGTTTTGCATTGAATAACAAATCACCTTTCCTCTTTCATATTGTCAAGAAATTCATCCAGGCTCTGAGATTCAGACACATCGGCATCCAGAGGAGGAGACTCTAGACTGTCACTTTCTGGAGCTTGCATAAACCTTTTTGCAAACAGGCTGATGAGGCTTTTTGGGCTGCCAGTGTTGTATGCAGAAACATTAGAGGAGTGTAAAGACATAGTTGCCACAGAAGCGATGGGACCAACTGTTGGGTGACGTAAAGTGCATTGTGGAGGAAGAGATACAAGTTTGTGGGGAATTGGAATACCAGGCTTGTAGTGTGGGATAACCAAAGGGGGAGGTGGAGCTATATCATTCCAAATCCTACCCTACTCTGCTTGATTCTGTGAACTCCTGGTAGGTAATCATGTTATACCAGCTGTTACAACGGCTTTGAATATCAAACTGATCAGGAAAATTTTGATAGGCATCCTTGATGACCTTGTGAGCCTCAGCGTGGCATGGCCTATAGCTCCACAGAATATTAGTTGGACTGATATACTCAGGTCAGTGTCTTCAACAGATGAATAGAGGAACGTTTGCTTTCACAAAGGCCTGCAATAGCTCTTTAATATAGTATACAGTTGTACATCATATACATTTCAATATGAAACCCAAGAGAGAAATTACAAACAAAGGATCTGTTGATACTGTTGAGCCAAGCAGAATCCATCTGAAGTTCATGCTCAGCATATAACATCCAGCTAATGTTTGTTTCTGGGTGCAAGTGCATATTGTACATGATGGAAAAAGACATATAAACATTAAGAGCAAGAAGATATTTTCTTGCACTGTACAGAGCTTCAATGATTTCATTTTCTCTGCATCGAGATTGATCATATTCAGTATTGCACAAAAAGTCAACTGTGGAGCCTGCGTTATATGAATTGTATGAAATGTTTCTATCAAAAAGCTTTTTATCAAGCTTATAAAGGTTTTCTTCAAGCTGAGATCATTTGGCAAAGAAATTAGATTAAACAAAGTAGCAATCTTTATAAGGGGTGGTCTTAATGGGTAACACTTTAAAGAGTATTTAGAGAGATTCAAATATGCTAGTGTACTTAGGGTTGCATGGCTAAAATGTAAGATGAGTCTTTTTTGACTGATACCAGCGAATTACTCAAGGTTGACGTGCATATTGAGATAAAAGTAAGCTGTTATTGTATGAATATGAAGTGATTTTAGCTGAAAGCTGGTTGCAATTGAGGGATGTCCAGAGTCTGCAGTTATATTGGTCTCAGAAGACAAACAATGGGCTATCAACACAAAAAATATGAACATTTTCATCATCTGAATTAACAATGACAAAATAAATATCCATACTTTTCTATAAAAAATGATGAGTAAAGCTGTTGTACCACAAGTTGTAATCTCTGACTTGAGAGTGTATCCTGACAATAGCAATAAAGGTGATTGAGATTAAATGATGATCTATAAAACTAGACATATCAGAAAAGCAGCATCTAACTAGAACAATTATTAGAAGCTTATAAAGAAAGGATTATTACTGTTTGAGATGAATAAAGAAAAGTTAAAGTTTCAGCGTATTTCTTTTCATAGGTCTTCAGATTATTCACAATAAAATTTAATGTGCAGCGCACACTATACAACTTGAGATATGTGCACACGCTTTTTAAACTGTTCTAATTCAGATAAGACTATGATTTAAAACAATCATTCTAGAATGTTTTTTTTTTATTCCAACTCTTCTAGAACAGCCATTTTATATTGGTAAATAGGTATAAATAATGTAAATGGTGATAAAAAAGAGTGAAAACGTAATAAAAAGAAGCAAGAAAGTAAGCAGAGTTGTGACCACATTAAATTTTAAAAAAGGTAACAGCTGAAGTCATAGGTTGCATCATCCAAAAATAGAAAATTGTGAAGAGATATCACACAAATCTAAATATAGCCTTGCTAAAGTTGGACCAGACCATGGTACAGTATTAAAAAGTAGTAAGAGGTTAAGACAGGTTGTGCAAAAGAGAAAGTGTGTGTATATATAAAAGTGTGTGTGTGTATACCAGCAGTCAGCCATTGAGCCTGTTGTCTAACCATTTAACTTGTTGTTTTTAACTCGATACTTAATGTTTTTTATGTACATCTATCTTTTTACTGGTAACAGGCTGCCATTGCAGCTCTTATTTTAATTAAGCTGCTTTTTAAGTTTGTCTTCTAACTTCTTAACCTGTTGTTTTTAACTTAATATACAATATTTATTATATATATCTATCCTATTACTGATAACAGGCCACTGTTGCGGCTCTTGATTTGTTTAAGCTGCTTTTTAAGCCTGTTTTCTAACTTTTTAATTATTAATTTTTAACCTAATACACAATGTTTATTATGTACACCTATTATAGGTTATGTAAAATAAAATTGAAATGAAAAAAGATGCTAGTAACAGTTCAAATATGTTTGGATTTATTAACATAAGAATTTGATTATTAAATTGCTTATTTATAAAAAAAATCCTTTGTAACAACTTTGAAGCAGTAGAATACATGTATAATGTTGGAGTAGATGATTTTACTATATGTAGTGATCTATGCTATTCATTGTTGATCATGAAATAAGGCTTAGTATTCAACATTCTTGGTGTATAATTCGAATATCGTTGAATTATGACATTAATTAGTGCTGACAAGGCATTTAAGAACGTTGTTTATGAGACTATTTTATGAGAAAGTGCATAAATATCTGTACTTGGATGTAACACTGCGCACATGAATATCACATAGGTAAAGAGGTTCACTCATGCAGTGGCTTTATAAAGAATACAAAAGAGAGACTACAGAGACAATTTTCTCTTTTTAAAATAAATATTTCTAGCAATTTCTGCACTGTCTCCATTGTTACTAGTCTCAGCTGCAGCAGTAATAATGACAGGACAAGAGAATATAGGCTTGCTTATGATTTTGGATTCCTTTTCTAGATTCTTTCTTGTGCTAAGGTTGCATGGACGTCCTCTCTTGCCAATAGTTTGCTAAAGATAGCTTAAATCAAAATAAACATAAAAAAAAAAAAAACTTACTTTTTAAAGACGCCTCACTTTAATCAAAACTTGTTAAACTTTAAAGTAATCACACATATTAAAAAGTGATTCTTTAAACTGAGTTGGACCTATCACTGTCTGATATTTTGTTAGAATAATATTTACAAATTTCTTTTAAAAAAATATTTAACAATTGAATATATATATATATATATATATACATGCCTTTGATTCAATGATATATAGAAGAGACTGCACAGTGTTTATAGTAAAAGCGTTCAAAGACTTTTTAAAATATAAAATTGATAGCCACTTGAAACTTTTGTTACATATTTTAAAAGAGCAAGTATATGATTGTTTTAAAAGCAATTTTTTTTGTTAGATTCTTAATAATGAAGAAAAATAAATGCACACTTCATCAATAACATGCTTAGAATCAAAAAAACTAAGACTGCTATATAAATTAAAGAGCTCTGCAGAGATATGCAACTATATTCTTTTGAAGATGTGAATATGTAAAGATACATAATTTTAGTTGAATGTGATATTGAACACAAAGGAATTGGTGCTATTTGTAATGATACTATATGTTTGAAAAAAAGATTTCAAGAGCCAAGTTTTCATATATATAAAGGAATGCTATTTTTGAACCAATTATGAAATGCATCATAAAAACAGATCACATATGCAGAAGTTTCAAGATAAATGGCATGTAAGTAGAGATAATCTTTGACAAGATGTCTTTTAAATCCACTAAAGGCAAGGCTTGTATTGAAAGCCATGGTTTTGACAATAGGAGTGAAGTATCTTAGCCTTTTATCATTGACAGATTTGTGCCATAGATCAAACTTCATTGACTATTTTATAACCTCAAAAATACAATTAGAACCATTTGGGTACTTAAACTACATAAGATTTCAGTGCTGTACAAATATAAGTTTTGTAAATTGATAGATAATGAAGCTCACATCTTTAAATTTATTTTCAGATTATTTAAATTCTATAAGGTGAGAGAGCTGATGATATGCATTCAAATTAAGCAAGTAAAATTGCAAACTATAAAAGCAGTTTTGCTAGAGATGAAAGCAACAAATATATTGATCAGCCAGTTGCTCTCTGAAAAGCCAGGTTTAATAAATCTTTCAGGCATTTAAAATGAACAGAGACAATTCACTTTACTCTTATTGTTGTTAGAACTAGGACCATTTAAAGCGAGGATTTTAAAGAGATTCTATTTGTGCATCTGAACTACATTAGCTTTTAATTTAAAGTTAAACGCTATACAATGCTTTTTTATTTATCAGTCATAAAATTCATAATGCAAAAGATAAAAAAAGTACATGATCAGCAGTAACTGCTAAGTATTTTCTATGAATTACAATATGAAGAGGTTTTGAAGTAAGACCTTGCTTGACTAGATACTCTCAAGACTGTTTTTTGGATCGTAATAAGTCGTAAGTATTAGTAACAAAGTTGAGGTTTCCTTGCTCAGGTTTTGAAGTGTATCTTAGCAACATAGTTGTAGATATAGTAGTATAAGCTAGTTCTCTGGTTCCCTTAGCAAAAACACAAGGGAAAATAAAGAGATGAGCTGTATCAAACTATAGGTAAGAATGAAAAATCAAACATGAAATATTAAAACATGCTAAGAGAATTCTTTTCAATCTTTTTAAACTCACTGTTAATCTATTAAAGTATTCTACCAATTATTTTTATATATAATACTATTTTATTTTACATAAAATTACATAAAGAAGCAAAAAACCACATTAGCACAATGACACATGAAAGCAAGCAAATAGAGCAACAGCAAGTATAAAAAACACATATAAAGAAAGATGGGGAGAATAAAAAATGAAAAAATAAGGCTAAGTCAATATTTAAATAGTAGTCAGTCAACAATGAGGAAAAAAATACTACCCATGATCCAACAAAAATGATCTATCAAAAAGAATGTCTTTCTCTTTGCAATAGAAATAAATATAAACTATTGCTGAAAAATTAAATACAGGTTTCACAGAAGAAAGAATAAGACATTGAAGCATAAGTTATTGCTTATAATAGTTAATGTTGTCAAACTATGTAGAAGATAACTTCAGAACTTGAAAAATGATTCTGAGAAGTATGAAGCAATGCTAAATGAGATATACAAAGCCTTGTCAAAGATCTTGATGCTAGTGATTGTTGCATTTTGTGGCAATGTTACAATTGTGGTCATATGTAAAAAGGGGGTCAGGACATTAACAAGAGTAGCAGTTACAAAGGTTAGACTTTGTAGTGAGATTGGAGCAGAACTGGTTTTAATAGTGTATATCTTGTTTTTAGACGTGCAAAGAACAACTTAATAGATCAAAGTGAGGTTTTTCAAAGCCAAGTTTCACATCAAGCACTATGTAGACCATGCATAGCCTTTTAACTGCATGAATTTGATTAGACAAGTAAGTAGTAAACACTTTAAAAGTTCTGTGTTTATTAAAAACATGAATAGAGACAGATGGATAGAGATGGACGTAGTCAAACTTTTTGAAATCCTCATTGTCATTACATTGAAAGATGGGTGGGTTTTGAGGAAATGGACCTGATAGTAGACAGCACTTTCAAGCATCTTTAATATTAATGACTTTACCAGGCTCCAAAGACAACGTGAAGGCTCTTATAAAAGAACTAAATGAAGCAGCAAAAGGAGCACAAAAAGAGTTTTCCTGAAATAGACAACAAAGAAGGAGAAGTACCACTTAAAGAAGCAAAGGAGAATCTTTTAGAAGAGGATAAGCTAAACACCATAGATGCAGAATTGAAGATGATGCAAGACTTGAGCTTATTCATGGTGTTTCTTTTTGAGATGGGTCCTTCCTACCAATGAGGAAGGTAGCAGGTCTGGAACATGATTAGATATTAGTAGGGTGCCCTAAAAAATCATTATGAAAAGATAGTGGCATAGCATGTTGAGAAGAATATGCATAAACCTATGTTCGGATATTATATGTAAGTAAAGACCGTAGCAATCTGCTTTCTCATGACAGTTCTTTGCAAAACAAGAAAATGCAAATGTTTTCTGATCACGGTAAAGCATAAATATATTGCTTGAAAAATTAAGTATTTGAAAAGGAATAAATTTATGAAAGAAAGACATACCTATGGTTTAAAAAATAATCTCAGTGTCTTCATTGTGAGTACCAAAATAGGACAGTAATTCTGCTTTTCCATCATATAAGTTTGGACATATGGAGCATATAGTGCTAAAATGATGATCATAAAAGCATAGTAAGTATGAGGGCATACTTATTAGCCAGCTTGATATTTGCTTATGCTGAGCAAAAATAAAGGAAAGAGAGAGAGAAGAGGACAAAGAAAAAAAGTGAGAATTAAGAAATTATAAAAAGACTTCATTTATAATATCATAACTTTTGTAAGTAACCATATTTAAAAGTCAAAGAGACAAATGAATACAGAATCATGTTCACATATTATAAAAGAAATTTTAATAATGCTTCTATTGATTGAATAATTTGCTTATTAAATGGCTTTAAATAATTCTAGTATAAAGGATGTTGAGAAACTAATGTACTATTCTCAATCTTCTTGTCATTCTTTCTTTAAAAAAAACTCTAGATATCATAAACAGACGCTCAAGCTTAAATGCCATATTTTCTCCTCTATTTCTTTGAAGTCCTCTTAGTGTTTATGTCATGACCAGTCACTTTTCCCCAACATTCTCTCATCAACCACTTTGTTCACCCTTAAAAACTGTCAGGATTTACTATCATGTCTTTGATCACCAGCCTGCTCTAACATTCTTCCTCTATATTGAATCACACTTCCTTGTTTTAGGCCCTTTCATAATCACATTCACTGGCCCTCTATTCATCTGCCTTCTCCTTCCATTCATCTGTCAAGCTTTCATTCATTCACCTTTTTTCTCCATTCATCTGTCTTCTTTCTTCATTCATCTGTCAAGCCTCCATTCATCTGCCTTCTTTCTCCATTCATCTAGTCAGACCTTCATTCATTCACTATCTCCTTCCATTCATCTGACTTCTCCTTCTATTCATATGTCAGGCCTTCTCTTTATTTTAGATATTCATCTGTTAGACCTTCTTCTTATTTTAGACTTGTTTTAAATTATGTCTTGGCTTCTCCTTTAGATAGTAGCCTACATCTATATAAGCCCCTCTAGTTTGTAGCTACAACTTCAGTCTTGATATTAATTAACTTTCTTATTTGTGTTCTTTAGTTATCTAACTTTCTCTCAATCTATCATTTGCTCTCATTTATTGATTTTTCAATTTTTTTCTTCTTGAACACTATCTATATATTTGCTGTTGGCATCACTTTCACCAAGGTGGTATTCACTTTTAAAGAAGCTTTTTTTAGGATTGTGATCTTGACAGTTTATTTCTATATATACAATATGTTTATTACTCTTTGCATTTCAACACACTTAAGCTTGGATTTCATTTTTGCTCTACTTACAATTATATGTTTTTTCATATTACCGACATTACTTGCAGTAAGTCCTTACTTACATCAATTTTTAAGGCCACATACTAAGGTTGTACATCTACCAACTCTTTTAATGTCGACCACCACCATCCAACTCTGGTGCTACCCTAGAGCTCTCAATGATCCTTCCATTTATAACCAAATTCAAGCCGATGCATTTATAGACTTTATCCAAATGATTCAAAAGTATCACAATATTGTAAAAACTGTCAACACATGACATCTCTTGTAAAGGTGAGTCCTGTCTTTGTTTCTATATTTTTTAATTGTAGTGATTATTGTAAAACATATGAGCATAGGAATGGCCAAAGCTACTACTATATGCTTAAGAGCTTTGATAGTGGCAATGTTTTTGTCACAACTTTTCACATCAAGAGAAGGATTTTGTACAACAAGGTCTGGAGCTACAGCAAGGAAGAAGTGCAGCACAAGTGGTAGGTAAGGCAATGTACTGTGAAGCATAAGGTATATGCTCAACAAAGAGACATGTATTCAATTGAAGGAGGGAGGAACTGATGCATCTCTATCATTCTTTTCTTTGCATAGCTTGACTTGTGCCAATATGAAGTTTGAAAAGACACAAGTATCTTTAGACAATTTTCAAACATCTTTCTACATTTTTAATATATATATCTTTCTCTTTTTTTACTTATAAGCTTAGAATTTTGATATTAATGTTTGAATATACTATTTATTGAATCTTACTGTATTGATACTATTTTCTTTATATATGCTAGACTATTTAGTGCACAAAACTATTCATGTATCTATTTATATCTATTTAATTGTAGTATTATTTAGCTTAAAAATTAATCTATATCCTGTCAGTGCACAAAACTATTCATGTATCTATTTATATCTATTTAATTGTAGTATTATTTAACTTAAAAATTAATCTATATCCTGTCAGTGCAGAATACATTCGAGCTCAGCTTGACCTGCAAATTAGAATGAGAATTTGAACATATATTAAAATAGTACACAGTCTTGTAGTGAATGATTTTATTACTTCTTTATAACCTGTTCTAGTGATTATTAACCATAAAATAAAGAACAGGACTCAGCCTTCTTAGTGCATAATTTAAATAATAATAAAAAGATGTTGTATTGAGAATTATTTTAAAACTGTGACATTTTAACAATTTCATACAAATTAAGAGACTTTGTGACAAGTTACTGTTAAATAAAAATGGTATAGAAGCAATTCGTCTTTGAAATAAATACTTGCAATCTTGTCTATGCTTGCAGCCATGAAACTTTGATTACATATTTGCTTATTCAACATAAAAAAAGTATCTTTTGACAGAAAGAAGAAGAAATACATATATATTGCTACAGTAAATAATTTTATTATATGCTAACAATCATTTTTATCTATAATTGACTGTGAAATAACATAAAATAGCAAATATTCTCTGTGCATGATTTAAAAAATAATAAAAATCACTGTTTTATAATGTTGAATCATTTAAATACATTTAAACAGATGTTCAAAATGATTTTTTTCAGCTCTTAAAAACTTTATAACATAAAATATAAGTTGAAAAATTGTCTTGAAGTTATGAATATTAATACATAATTTTCATGAGCATAATGAGCTGTTTTAAAACAGTAATCTCATCTATGATGTTATACAAACATCTATATATTAAATGATAAATATTTGACTTTATAGATATGTTTAGATTCTTTCAATAAGATTATCGTCAAATTCTGGCCTCCATGTAGCAGGTGCTTGCTGCTCTAGGATTTTTGGATGTATTGGAGAAGCTAATGTCATCTTATAATAGAAGAGAGTTTAAACAAGCTTTGTGTTTTACTAATCATTTTCTCAATAAAATGCAAGCCTATGTTTTCATTCTGTCAACAGTTTTAAAGAAGTTTATCGATGAAGATTATGAGTTTAATAGTAAGAATTATGTAGATGGTCAATTTTTTTAAAAATATCAACACATATATTCACTGATTTTACACTTATTCAAGATGGTTTACTTCAACTTGAGTTTGTTTCAGAGGGAGATTATCATGAAGGTCTATAAGAGAATCATTTGGATGAGGAAGATGAGGAAAATAATATAGGAGGAGAAGAAGCGGAAGACAAGGAGGAAGAGGAAGAGAAGAACAAAAAGAGGCAAGAGAACAAGGTATATGAGGCAGATAATGATGATACAAATCAACAACATTTTGAAAATGATGATGGTGATTTAGACTAAAATAGAAGTGTAAGTGTTCATATTATATGAATTTACTAGTCAATTAAATTGGATAATCAGTCTATTGCTCATAGGCTTGCAAGTATCTAGCTTAATTCATTTAGTTCTAGGTATTATACCTCTTTCTTCATTTTCCACATCACTAAGTCAAAAGCAATGAGCTTTTCAAAGATGAAAGATGAAAAGTTGAGATGTCTATTAATTAGTTATCACTTCATTTCTGTTAATCACTTAGCAAGTCTCCTTTTGACATGTATATTTTAAAACTCATTTAATTAGGAACATTTACTGGAGGAACCTTTGCAAAACCTGGGAGAATGAATGAATGTTATTGATATGTCAAAAGAAATTGACTTTGAAAGTGATATATTTTGGTGTCTTTTAAGAAGAGAAAAGATATGTGATAATCAGTAGTATACTTTTACATAGGTCCATTTATAAAAATGTTCAAGTATTTTACAGAGAACTTTTAAAAAAAGAAGATAATTTCATTTATTTATTTTGTAGTACATATAATTTATATTTTGAAGTTTCAGATTGCATAGAACAAAATGATAAAAAAGCAAAGGTTAAAATGTTTAAGAAAAATCTGCATGTATGTGATAAATCTAGAAAATATGAACAAAGAAGTTTAACAAAAAGTATTAGAAAAAAATGACTGCACAAAATTATGTTCTGAGATTATATAACAAGGTGAGCATTCTTTATTGAATCATAGTTTGGTGTTAATACTTTTTTAATTTGGCATTGCTGTGTTACTAAATCTGACTTGATCTATTTCTTCTGATCTCAAGTTCAGACAGTCAACAACATTTGGACTTATGTTAGATTTTTTGATGGAGCAGTTGAAGATAAAGATAGATAGTTCAGGATTGAATATTGCAATCATTCAATGCCTTCCTTGAAGACATATGAGAAAGGTCAGCAACTTTTGTAGATTAACTTTTTGACGCGTTGCATTTAATCAATGTTAAAGATTGGGTGAACAAGTTTCTAGATGCAAACCCTGCAGGAAATTTTGCATACTTTTAAGAGTAGACACAACAAATAGTAGTTGAACCTTCATATAGTAGAATTACACAATTTTTTGAACAAAAGTGTTTCTGCCTTCTTGGTGCATGCTAACAGTTAAGAAAAGTAAAAAAAATGATTTTTCTTTTAAAAAAAAAGAGTACTGATCAAATTCATTATAATTGAATCTGAATTTGAACCTGAAAACATCATATTAATTAAAAATGATCATAATTCCACTATGCTAATTTTTCTATGTTGAACTCAACTTTATGCATTATCTTTTGAACAATTTGCTCATTTCAGATCTGGAACTAACAGTTGGATGATGTATTGCGCACCTCATTAAGTTGAAATCATCTTTTTATAAATCCTTGCTTTTCAAACCTTTTTTTTTTTGCTCTACAATATCTACTGAAATTAATATTGTTTTTCAGTGAGTTGGCTTATTATTATTATTCTCAGCTTCTTATATATTGATTTTTTCAAATATTATCTGCTCTGTATGCCTGTGTTCAAGAGTGAGTACAAAAGATCTCGAAAATCACTTGCTTATACATAACAAGAATAATGTTCTAATTCTCATAATGTTAGGTCAGTTTTTTTAAACCATTTTCAAGCCAGGCTTTCATAACTTGTTGTAAACAGGCCAAGTTTTTAAAATCAATAGATCTGGATACTCTTTTAGTTGTCCTATTGAAACTTGTAAAGAAAATTCCAAACCTCTGAAGCTCTATACTCATTTGATAGAATATTATAATATATCAGAAGTGAGTCGTTTATTCTAATAATCTTTCTGTCATTTATGAAGACATGTTTTATATATCAGCTGCATGACGTACAAATATCACTATCAGAATTCACTTTAATAAATGAGAGTCTAAAGAGAAAGTAGTCTAAGCAGCATGATAGTCAACACGGTTGGATCAGTAGAAGTGCTGCAGTCAACTTTGCTTTCGCTTTCAGTTTCTCAAGTGGCATTGTCACCTCAAAAGTGTTGCCTCTTGCTATGATGTTGCTTCTTGCTATAAAATCCAGAGTCTCTCAGTCTCCTCTCAGTTCTTCTTCAGCACGTCAAATTATTCTAACAGCAAGCCTTTTTATCTCTTCGGCTACAATTCATAACATGTCTTTTGACCTTATTCTAGAACACAAAAATCAAAGCTCACTGATTGACTACTTATCTGAGCAGGTGGGGAATATGATGGATTTGTGCATAGCGCGCTCCATACTCAATTTTTTTTTGCAAGAATGTGCACAACAACTTCGTAGATTGTACTTTGTCGCATTTTTTCAAAGATTCATATTATAAGGAGAATTTTCTACAAGGATAGTGAACTACAGATTGTGTGCTGGCTACCTAAAGCCTCTCCCCAAATATCACCACAACACGCAAGTAAGTGCTTGTAATGACATATAGCACATCAATTTTTGGTATAGATCTGTTTATATAGTCTAAACTTGTATCCTTCTTTGCTCTTGCCTGTTTGGAGCTTTAGAGATTCCAATGGATGCCTTCAACAATGTTAAAGACTACAAATTATGGCTGACTATGAGATCAAGTCTCAGGATTTATTCCACTCTGCATAACCTTATGGCTTTGGTCTATACTTATTGCATTTTCAAAGACAGGTTCCTTTCTTATGGACACTCTCAATTTCATAATTCCTATAGAAAATGAAAAACAAAAACAGCCTAATAAATCTATTGATAATGGTATAGATACACATACAGAAGAACGCTGAGTCTTTACACTTGTAGTTTACCTTTGTTGGTACCATACTTGATGCTCATATGTTTTTAATAGAAAATTGATATTGTGATAAATTACTTAGATTATTATCTACTTGTGCATGTAAAAAGAACAAGTTTTTCAAGTGCAGATGAATTATAAGATAACTGAATATCATGAAAATTTCATTATGCAAGATTGCTTATTCATCCAAAAAAGTATCTTTGAATGGACTTCACTCTGATAACGCAAAGATACAATAACAGCAGTTGAATACTAGGATGAGTGTACATGAAAGAATTGTGCGATGCGTTTAGAGTATAATAAGATGTCTTTCAAGTTGCTTCAATTAGAAAATAATTCTTCTATGCTATAAAAGGAAATTTTGATGTTCATTTTATGAATGTGAAGTGTTTATTACTTGTAATACTATACAGACCAAGTGTTCAAAAAATTTTTTTGACTCAAATTAGATGAAAGAAAGAAAAAAAGATTTTGTTGAGATGATATTGGTAAATCAAGGAATTGAATCTTGGAGATGGTAAGCAAAGTGACAGCTATTGTAATATGCCAAGTGAACTATCACTACAGATAAAAAAAGGCTGATGTATATATATAAAGACGTCAAGTGCAAGACAGAATAAGATAAGATTACTAGCATGTGTCGGAAAATTCCCTGATGCCTGATCAGGCTCAAAACCGAATGAGGTGAAATCAGGTCATCAAGCTTTCTTAATCGGGCCTGATTAGATAGTTGCTAATCTGATCAGAGCTAAGTATTGTTACTACCGCGTTTGTACAAATGCTATAGTTGTGCATTCAAATATGACAATGGACATTGCTCAGCCTCCAACACCATACGGCCACACAAGGTGCAAAATTTGCAGAGAAACTTGCAAGAGTCGGAGGATCGGGCACCACAAGAAGGCATGTATGAAGAAGCAGGAGAAAGCACGTCAGGATGCAGAGTTTGCTGCGTGTTTTGATTTGTCACGACACACAGGTAATTCTTGTAACATCAATGGATCCATAAGATAACACATTCCACTCTCAATAGATGACAGTTTAAAAAGCCTGGAGAACCTAGAATTGAACAAGTCCGATTCATTGGTTCATTGGAATCAGACAGAGCACCTGGAGGACCCGGCAAATATTATTACAGGTATGCCCCAATCATGTTGACTCCGACCCCTTCAAGATACCTATATTAAGGTGCCATACACGATTCAGAAGCATCGAGTTTCAACAAGGCTGTCGATTCAGACAATAACATCACTCCCTTTGTTTCAAATCCATTGGCAAATGTGGATGATCCCTTCAGCGGAGTTCCTGTCACCTTTGGAGATGAACAGGTAAGCACAAATCTATGCTATACTTCTTAAATTTAGGCTTTTGAATGAGATTAGAGAGGCCAAGGATGCAGGTTGTCCTACACCCAGTCTAGACAGTTCCGTGGACTCAGAGCTATTATTCAAAGTTGAATACCATCCCCATTTGGGTATCCCAACCAAGATTGGGTCGTATAGCAAATGTTTCCCTAAAAGAATGATGCCGCCTGTTGATTTCGAACCATGGAGACCATTCAAATCACGACTTGATTTTGAGGTCGTGGAATTGGGACTCGAAGCTTTCCTCAACAAGAGTCAGCTAGATCAACTTGTCAAATTATTCCATCGAGCTGTTGCGTGCAGCGTTGAAGACCCTTTCACCCTCAGAAACGCTTCCAAATTGAAAAAAAACTTGGGAAGAAGCATCTAAGCTTTGAACAAAAGTGAGTGTTAATCTTGATTTGTGGACATAATATTATGGTGTTTGGTTGACAGTTGTCCATCAGTTCGAGAAGAAGTCTTATCAAGTTCTGTATAAGGGAGTGCCGCAAGAGTTAGAGATACGGGTACGCGACCCTTGGAACTGGGCCATCGAAAATGTTGTCGATGATTCCATGATCGCTCCACACATTGTTTGGGATGCGCAGAAGCACTATAGGTGGACAGGAACTACTTGGGAGCGATTTATCACCGAGCCGTGGACAGGTGATGCGGCTTGGGAGGCTCAGGTATGTTTTCCGCCACTCTATTATGATCAAACTGTCAAACCCACAAATTCATCTTGACTGCCAGTCACGTATACCTGACAATCCGGCTGCAAAGCTTCTCCCTCTTATCTTTTATGCCGACAAAACAAAACTATCAAGTTTTGGGACGGCAAAAGGATACCCGATTGTTGGACAATACGCCTTTCTTCCACACGACATTCGAAATACAGATGGGAGAGGAGGAGGCCGTGTGGTTGGCTGGTTACCCATTGTTTGTTTACCTTTCAAATATTCTGTTCGAGCATTGAACTGTTCTACCTTGTAGGTTCATGAGGACACAGCCGAAACAGGAAAAACAGCGTTTGTTAACTTCAAGAATGCCGTTTGGCATGAGGGCTTTCGAATCTTCCTGGAGAAGATCATCAAGTTAGCTCAGACCGGCGAGTGGAAATCAAGTAAAGCTGACAATATCCTCCAATGGCTCTGGCCAATCATTCTAATACTATCTTCTGACTACGAAGAAATGTAAGGAGTCTGGTCTTCTGTAAATTTTATGCCTGACAGGATTCCAGGTCTGTCATGTCTCTCATTCGCGGTCTTAAAGGCAAATTTCCGTGCCCAATCTGCCTCGTTCCACAAGAA
Source organism: Termitomyces sp. K1Ac (assembly GCA_017657355.1). Classification (NCBI taxonomy): domain Eukaryota; kingdom Fungi; phylum Basidiomycota; class Agaricomycetes; order Agaricales; family Lyophyllaceae; genus Termitomyces; species Termitomyces sp. K1Ac. The sequence continues at coordinate 112 of JAGGAS010018901.1, read as the reverse complement.
CAGATGTGGGATCTGTCTGTAGAATTTCCTTTATGGACCCAGTCAAATTCTAAGCAATTTTTCATGGATGCCATGGGTTTGCAAACCGCTGCAGCTGTTGAAGATGCCTTGA